>CAJQUW010003454.1:0-237447 GCA_907163375.1 Prostheceraeus crozeri
ACGTCAGCGAAAATTTTTCTCTCCGATTGCGTTCAAATTCACCATACCGATGCAGAATTTCACGCTGAATCCGAATCTGGCCTCCGTTTTCTCATCCGATGCTTCGTTTGGGCGCTACAGACCAAAACGTCCCAAATTTTAACTCTGTCGTTTTTTTCGAAAAATGTTGAAAATTTTTTCTCTCCGATTGACTTGAAACTCACCATGCAGATAGAGAATTTCACGCTGATTCCAAATCTGAAATCCGTTTTCCAATCCGATGCTTCGTTTTGAAGCTACAGCCCAAAACGTCCCAAATTCTAACTCTGTCGTTTTTCGCCAATGTCCCAAAATCTTAAATGGCGTCTCACATCTAAACGAAGACAGATATAACAAGCCGATTCTTTCAGTGAATTTGTCTCACTCTTACCTTTCAAACGAGCTATGGCACGACAAAATCCGTCCACTAGAAGCAAAATTGGAAGTTTGGCGCAGGGGGGGGACGTCAGCGAAAATTTTTCTCTCCGATTGCGTTCAAATTCACCATACCGATGCAGAATTTCACGCTGAATCCGAATCTGGCCTCCGTTTTCTCATCCGATGCTTCGTTTGGGCGCTACAGACCAAAACGTCCCAAATTTTAACTCTGTCGTTTTTTCGAAAAATGTTGAAAATTTTTTCTCTCCGATTGACTTGAAACTCACCATGCAGATAGAGAATTTCACGCTGATTCCAAATCTGAAATCCGTTTTCCAATCCGATGCTTCGTTTTGAAGCTACAGCCCAAAACGTCCCAAATTCTAACTCTGTCGTTTTTCGCCAATGTCCCAAAATCTTAAATGGCGTCTCACATCTAAACGAAGACAGATATGAACAAGCCGATTCTTTCAGTGAATTTGTCTCACTCTTACCTTTCAAACGAGCTATGGCACGTCACATCTAAACGAAGGCAGATATGAACAAGAATTTGTCTCCACTGAATTTGTCTCACTCTTAGCTTTCAAATGAGTTATCACACGACTTTCTACGATCTCTAGAACCAAAGTTGGAAGGCTCATTCCAGAGGGGGAGGGGACGTCCTCAAAATTGTTTCTCTCCGATTGAGCTGGAAACAATCTTCCTAACCAAAAATTTCACGTAGATTCCGAATCTGCCCTCCGTTTTTCCATCCAAGCACTCCTTCATGCCGAATTCCGACCTTTCTTATCCCAAAACGACCAAACTCCGCCTTTTTCTAACTCTGCAGTTTTCAGAGACTCCACCCCTTACCTCACAGTTCTTCCTTCCTTCCTTCCAGAGGGGGGGGAGGGAACGGTTTCCTCCTCTCGGACCCATTCCTCCCAACACATCCTTGGCCATCTCCTTCCTGCCTTCCAGAGGGGGGGGCTGAGTCAGCATGATGACTCATCGTTGCACATTTTGCACTTCCTTTTGTCACGGGATTACTACTTCCTTAGACTTACATGTATTAAAATCGAATTCAGTATTGTAAGTTTGACTCTTGAATGTCATTATCTCACTACTTACAAAGCAGTACATGTAGAAAGTGCCATGCAACATTTGTGTGATCTTTATTAACAGAAGGCCCTAAATCAACAATAAATCAAGACATCATTGATGCTTTCCTTTAACATTGTGCTGGCATGGCTTTAGTATGTAAAGCATACCATACTTGAAATAACTTACGAAAAGCACACAACTATATACAGAAATATGCCAAAAAATATTTTGGTATGCATCCTTTGCATGTGATTGTTATTGAGCGATTTACTGTGTACATGTAGATGCAGGTGAGTGATACAAACATAGAAGTTACTCATGAAAAGTCAATGATGGTAGTCACCTTGAAAATTCACAAATTCAGAATTCGAAGGTAGACGGTGTGGCATCAGGCTGCTGAGTGGTCACAGCTACCGGTCTACAAGCATGCATTTGATGTAATAATATTGTGCAGTTAAAGGACCAAATATAGGAAATCCAAATATCTTGATTAAATGCCTTACACCTTGTCCTTCCCTTGAAACTCACTTGGATGATAATGATTTTAGAATTGCGGTCGCAGAGCGCATTGGTTCCAGTGTCTGCCTAAACGCATAGACCTCGTATCGCAGAATTGAGAAAAGTCCTAATTAGATAATATCCCAATGTAAAGTTGAATCGGCATATTACTAAGAGCTTTACTAAGAACTTTTCGGCCAGATGTCTCTCAAGCGAATCGCATTATCCATTTGGATTTACCACTAGAACGAATGTTTGCCAATTTGTCGACAGCTGAACAGCAAGAGGTCTGCCTGTAAGAACGAAGTGTTCCAGATACCAGAACACATTACACAGGAAGGAGACCTCAAGGAAAGCAACTACTTGAGCGATAGGGTGTGTCTCCGTTCGATTGACATTTTGTATTTCTAATGGCATTTTGACCGCTATTCAGGAGGCTTGTGTGCTCCACACAGTTTTGAATAAATAAATGATATTAAGTCATGTTTCATTCCCAAAATCAGACTATATTTTTCAAAATAGTTCTGTATTTCTAACCAAAATTGCTTAATTCATCATAGCAATTTGTGGTGCAATGTTTGATATATATTTAGGATTAAGAAATTAGACATAGATATCTAGAAAAATATCATCTGCCAAATCACATGCAACAAATGTAGAAAATTTTATAGGCAGTACCATCAGATCTTTTCACCATCACTACAAGGAACATCTAACAACAAAAATATCTTCAGCTTATAAACATGCTGAAAACTGTCACATCAACAGCTCGAGTCTCACGTGCTCTATTCTTACCTATGATAATAACAGTACTAATATCCCCTTATGTGTATCATTTTTAATCAGCAAATTGCAGCCATCTAATAACAACAAAAATGAGCTCGACAGTTATAGAAACTTCCTTTTCTACTAACCTTTTTTTATGCGTTACCTCCTTTATTCCTTTCATATTTTTGTACTCATACCTTAATTATCAGTCATGTCAATTTCTATTGCTATTGGTAAATTGCAGCCGTGTACTACCTGTCGCATATCATCATCATCATTCATCTTGATATTACATTGATGTCAATCATTTTGCCTATCCTTTCTTGCCAGCCCCTACTCGAGTTAAATTAAAGTATGTTTTGTTTGAATTGCTTACATAGCACTTTTCTGCCCTTAAATGATTTTCTTTTTTTACCTGAAGATGGTCTGTGGATGCTAACCGAAGCAATTTGTATGCAATATCAGTTATAGTCGTCTAACATCAAAACATTCATGATTCTTTCTGTCATTATATCAAGCAACATGGTTAATCAGGGCCTTCTCACTTTAAGCCTGACATATTGTAATGTTCTGAGCTGCATGGGCTATGTAGAGAATTATCACAGACTTCACTAGGTGACATGCCACGCTCAATCACGCGTAATTCACGTGTAAATGCGCGTAATTACACATGACCCCAAACATCCGTGGCTATGCGTGACATTGCTGCAACATATGTCGGCAGTCCTGTAATGTAGATGTTGCCTCTCATGTGTCTGCATGTATCAGAGGCTAAACAATGTGATAGGACTTCAATTTCATGCTCAGGGAAGATAGAACATGCTTAGCGGTTCATCCGTGGTTCAAGCGGCAACGCGGACAACCGTAGACGACGCGCAAACTATAAACGCTCGCCCGCTCGTATTCATAAAGATTCCCCATGTTTTAACAGCATCAGATGACGTGATTGCTGACTCTAAGTGCAGCGCGCATGTTCGCGGGTAGAAGAATAGAATGTCCTTACCCACGGATGTTTGGGGTGCTCCGTAATTACGCGTGAATTACGAGTGGCAATGTCACCCAGTGTTGAGTGCTTAACCGATCAAAATCTTGGATTTTTGATGTCAAAGATTCTAGGTTCAGTAACAAGGGCATCTTTGATATATCCGCCGCTTTGCCTTGTAGGACAAAAATTGTTGACTGTTGGCTTCACCGGAAATTAAATGTTTGACTTTCAATCTTTATGTCATGATTTTACAGCATAGAAGCTCATTAATAATTCAAGGACATGTAGTGAAAACAATACATGATCAACACGCATGGAAGCGATATTCGCCTTCAAAAATTTTCTAACCTAGGCTTATATACCAGCTCATTTTGGCAAAGTTCTACAGATTGTTTCATAAAAAATGGATCACCCTTAAACATCGCCTTAACTTCAACTTTGTCTAACTCCGCCAAACTTGAACGAATTTCTCTGAAATTTGGAAGATATGTCAGTTGTGCTTACTAATATCATTGTTGGAAATTTCAAGCATGAATATTGAGTTGTTTTCCTGTTATAGATAAAAAAGTAGTAGATAATTTAATCTTCATTTAGCAATGTTACACAAAATCATACCTCACTATTATAAAATTACATTTGCTTCCTTTGTTATGTAATACGTTGTGTATACAACATACCAGATACAAAGGTGGAACAAATCGTCATGTGTGTATGGAAAATGGAGGGAAAACAAGCTCACCCTTCGAAAAACTTCGTCCAACAAACACTAGTAGATTATTTATCATCAATGATTGAAGTACTCTCTCGGGTGCTCATTTGAACCTGACAAAACATGGAGAGTTTCAAGTAATTTATGTACAGATTCTTCACGAATTGCAATTGACTATTACTGTTTAGTTGGAAGCGTCGGAAACATCACTTGAAATCTTACATGAATAAAAATTGACATGCTTATTCTGGTGCATTTGGTCGATCATCATTTAATTTTTGCCTTGTCTATCACAAGTAATGAATTTTATGTGATTTTGCAATCTATTTGCAGAAATGCTTAAAGTGAATAATTGGCTTAAGCTGCATTATTGATCAATTGACAGTAAGTAAAATATGAGATCAATTTGCTGAATTTAAAAGTTCAAAAGCTTTGATGTGTTATTACATGTTTATGCATAATCTTATTAAAAAATTCTGTAGCATCTGAATGCAATTTCAAGTGATGACAGAAATTTCTAATTGCATTAGTACTTTTAAATTCAACAGCTTCTTCATCTTGCTGACCATGAATTAAATGCGTAAACTGTTCACAGTTGGAAGAGGCACACTCCAAAGCGCTCCAAAGGTTGACATGCTCAACCCGATCATTGGATTTCAATCACAAGGATAACGTCTGCATCTCATTCCCTTCACTCTAAACTGCATGTAATTGTCAATGGAAATTGTTATCCACCAAGCTATTACTATTCATGGAGGTTTGGAAGATCATCATTGTCGATATGGAGCCGTGGCGGAGTTCAAAAACAATTGTAAAACAATTCTCCTTGAATGAGCAAAGATTCTATTAGTAGAAATCGATACTCGTATACAAGAGGCAGATAAGAATTTCACCACTGAGTTTCAGAGAGCATCTCTACAAATTTTGCAGATTTTTTTAAGTAATGCGTGGATCAAGGGTCAAAGGAAACCAGTTGTATTTTGTGAATTAAAACATAATGAAGATTTTGCAGAATTGCTGATGTTTGTGTCAAAATTATTGTGACAATTTTAGTGCTCCTTAGGAGATCGATGTTTAAGTTTAATAAAAATTTAAACTAATGCAAAATTGATGCTTATTGATTACTCTTTTGTTTAGTTATTCCGAACATTCGCCATGGGGGAGGCAAAATTTGTGCATTCCAGATGACGGGACGTACTTGTTACGAACTTTTCAATAATTTCTTTTGAAGTGCGATGCTCAATGGTCTATTTCTGCTCGTTTAGAACAAATATGAAACATTTATAATATAATGAATTCTTCAAAAACCAAGTTCTCTTCAACTATTTTATTGCGAGCTTTCGGGTCAATGCTCCACCCGTCTTTAGGCACGTACAGAGAGTGACTATACTATATATGTATATATATATATATATATATATATATATATATATATATATATATATATATATATATATATTTAGACAAGTAACCTGGCAATTGATAAATTTATCAAATCTCAACAGATGTAACCACCACGAGACATGACATGTTTCGGCCTGTTGGGACTCATCAGTCGTGGTTAGGTTTGAACCAGCGACGTTGGAGCTAGAGGACGTGCAAGCATACCCTCTAACTACAAGGCCACCGGACCATCTGTTGAGAGCGTGAATTAGCCAGGAAGGCACTGCTTTAACACAGGCACGTGGAGGGCGGACTGCATTCTGCAGTCACTTAATACCGCATCCGAGATTGAGGCGCTTCAAGCAGGCGCTACTCATTACATGTTTAGACAAGTAACCTGGCAATTGATAAATTTATCAAATCTCAACTGATGTAACCACCACCAGCTGGTTCAAACCTACCCACGACTGGTGAGGCCCAACAGGCCGAAACATGTCTCGTGGTGGTTACATCTGTTGAGATTTGATAAATATATATATATATATATACTATATACTATATATACATTACAATATATATAATATTATAGCTGCTAGTTGTTCTCTGAGAAGAAGGATATGGATGAAATATGAAACATAATATCCAAATTGACACCATATTATCGAATTTTGTTTTCAATGTGAATTCATTTTTCGGTTTAATGTATAATAAGTTGAAGCTTGTTCATAAGCTTGAAAACAGATAAACATCTCATGGAAGACAATTTCGCTTTAAAATTTTGATCATTTCAGCCTACGATGCACTACGATGCACTACGATCGCCTACGAACAGACTATCTGTACAGCATGGAGAAGAGTTTTTTGATGTTCGGGTCACAAATCCATTTTCACCATCAAAAGCAAATGAAACAGTAAAACGACTATACGAACGAAACGAAAAAGAAAAGAAGAGTATTTATGAAGAACGAATAACAGACATTGGAAAGATATTTTTCTCCTCTAATTTTTGCGACTACTGGTGGTGCAGATCCGACTGCTCGAAAGCTCGCGAATTTGCTTTCACAAAATGTAGTGAAATTTGTTCAGACATGATGGGGAATATTCGCATAAAAATATGTTTCACTATGATCCATACATAGTACAGGAATATCTCTAAGAGGATTTCGTCGGAATAAGAACATTGATGTTTCTCTCTCAGATATTCCATTCAACATCATCCTTCAAATGTGCGAATATGAACATTTCTAACTAACTGAAATGATATTTATTTGCGTTTATATCGCATTTCTGCTTGCACATTTTGTCTGACTTTTTCTAGCCTTTAGCTGCATATACTTAGTTTGTTGCTATTATATCACATATAATATATATATATATATATATTCTTGCATGTTTCATTAAATATAATATCGCAATCAGTCTTGTTAATTTTCAAATAATGATTTTCCATAGTTCTAAAAAGTTTCTTTTCTTCATTTGTTAAAAACTCCAAAATACATTTTGAAAGCCATTTAATTGGAATCATACCGGTACTTCGGACTGTCACGGAGTCCATCTTCACGGTAATTGAATTTGCTGAATGTACATTGATCATATTAAGGAAAAAGCTAGGAAATATAAACCATAAACAAGCATACCCTCCGGTGGCCTTGTGGTTAGAGGGTATGCTTGCACGTCCTCTAGCTCCAACGTCGCTGGTTCAAACCTACCCACGACTGATGAGGCCCAACAGGCCGAAACATGTCTCGTGGTGGTTACATTTGTTGAGATTTGATAAATTTATCAATTTCCAGGTTACTTGTCTAAATATACATGTATATATATCTATATATATATATATATATATATATATATATATATATATTATTTGGTGAACAGAAAGGTGCTACACCATGGGAGGTACGCAGCACCATCGATAACCGCCTTTCTAAGTGTCAAGCTGACGAGAGCAAATTGGTCTCAATTGGGAAAAGAGAGCTGATTGGAAGGACTGAATTTTGAGCTTCACTTAAAGAATATCTTTGTGTATTTTTATATTCAATGAAATGAAGTTTGAGTAAAGGCGGATTACATATTTATCACACAACGATTACATCTTTATGGAATTTGTGGATGAACAGGATCTGTTTACTTGTGGGAATCGAAAAGGCAAAGATTGATGTACAAGATTTGTTTACATGTGCGGATAGCAAAAAGCATACTGTATTTATTGATGAGATGAATTTAATGACATGATGAGTTTACATGTGGGAAACGAAACATTTGAATGACGTCTGATTTATCTTTGTGACATATCTTTCAAGACACATCATTACCTATTCAGTATTTTGTCAGCCGCTATGTGTGGGACCCCGCTCGTCTGGATTTGAGTGTTCAGGTTAGGGGTCGAAACACAACTAGACGAGTACCTGCTGATGACTGCCGGACTGCAGTGTTATGCTTTATAACCTTTAATCGGTAGCTGAAGTAGTGGTCGATGTATTGTATTTCAAATGAAGAACAAGTGAAAAAATGAGGGATTACATGAAGTATTATAGACGTATTAAGAAACTGGCGATAACAAATTCAAGTGAAGAAATAGTATTTTCTATGTGTAGTCTTAGGTATAGTGTGTATAGTTTCATTGCTTTCGATGTAGTAGAGTGTCATTGTAGTTCTATTGTTTACCTCAATTATCCACTTTCCACTTGTCCACTATTACCATTATCCACCATTTGTAGAGTCAGATATAGTGTAGCATTAGTTCACTTGTAATCGATGTAGTAGCACCATTTTTAATTTCCTTAACCTATGGTGACCATTGCCCTATTCTGTTTCCACCACCAGCATCTGTAGTCGGTACAATATAGCAGACGTCTGTTCTGATCTGAACATGTATGCGGCAGTGTTTGGAATCTATGGTATTGGTATATTAACAGTAAGAATGAGTAGTGTTACAAGTCTTAAGATTTCCATTTTTACCAGATATTTGACCAAAGCTAGTCAATTTTAATTCTTTGTCACGAGAAAGCTCCATTAAGGTTTTTTTAAGAATTGATTACTCCAATCATTTCATCTGTACACTTGAGGATTGGAGAACACCATCAGTCCTCCTAAGGACTACTGCAATTAATAATTTGAATTAGCAAGCATTATATTCTATTATAAATGCCTGCTATGATTTTTATCATCGCATGAGAATATGCATGTACAGTATCTAGCCATTTTCCACGATTTTCCATTTTCTATCTTTCCTGATGTTCTCTACACTAGGTGACATGCCACGCTCAATCACGCGTAGTTCACGCGTGATCCACGCGTAATTACACATGACCCCAAACATCCGTGGCTATGCGGGATATTGCTGCAATATAATTTACATAAGTTAGTATAGTTGGCAGTCCTGTTATATAGACTTTGCGTCTCATGTGTCTGCATGTATCAGAGGCTAAACAATGTGATAGGACCTCAATTTCATGCTCAGGGAAGACAGAACATGCTTAGCGGTTCATCCGTGGTTCAAGCGTCAACGCAGACGTTCACCCGTAGACGACGCGAAAACTATAAACGCTCGCCCGCGCGTATTCATAAACATTTCCCAAATTTTAATATCATCAGATCAAGTGATTTCTGACTCTTAGTGCAGCGCGTATGTACGCGGCTAGAAGAATAGAATGTCCTGAACCACGGATGTTTGGGGTGCTCCGTAATTACGCGCACGCGTGGCATGTCACCAACTGTAGGCATGATGTATATATCTTTTGAGTCCAATGAAAGAACAGGAAAAACTATGGTCCATGATATTTCATAAAGAGTATATTATGCAGGTAACCCCAAGCGAAGCGCTGATAACTAGGGCTCCCTAGTCTATGCGAAAAATGAGATAAACTTTCGTAGAAAGATATCCCAACACTGTTACAGCACATTTCCATAGAGATTAAGAATATGTACAGCCAGGGACGCCTAAACATTTAATCAAGTTACAGGGACTGGAAACATGAATACCATGGGTGAAAATGTGTGGGCCAGCTTTTCAGCTAATTCAGCACTCTATCTTAGGAATTCACATGATAATTATGTAATATTTCATGTCAAGTGAGCTTAGGTTTAGAAAGGTCATGATTTCTATTATCATTTGTTAAATTGTGCAGCCATAACAATAATTAATGGGCTTCTATCAGCATCATTAAAATGGATCCACGAATATGTATTTTTGGTATTCCACACTTTCCACAATCTCAGAAAATGAAAGACGAAACAAGCACTGTCAGTTTTACCATCTTGCGATAATGCAACAACCTTTTCATTGAAAATTTGGGTCACCAAGGAAACCTTCTGTTTCTCAAATGCTTACGGATCCACGGACATTGAGGTAACAGGACTTCTTTTCACGATATTCCCTTTCTCGGTATTGTACAGTTCTACCAAATCTTCCCATTTTGCAATTACTGGATCACCAGAGTTAGGAGGAAGAAGTTTGATCATTCCATCTTTTTCATTGATCCAATTATTCCGGATGCATTTGATTAAATGGACGCTATCATGCATTAGGAAAAGTAGCTCTTCAGTAAGTGTGTTGATTATCTTTGATGAAAATCTTTCACGCAAGATTCTGTACATTTTCCTGTTGGTTGACAAATTATCGCAAATAAGTGTAACAACTTTTCCTCCGGTTTCGTGCAGTAGCTTTATGCATGCGATCACTTCTCTTTCTAATGTTTCTACTGCCAATGTGTAACTGGGAATTATTCGCAAGGGAAATGAATTTTGCTTCGGATTGAACATCGCCTTTACCATGAATACTAAAGCTGTTCTAGACAATTCTTGAGGTCTGTCAATTGCGGCACTCAATACATGGCCACCTCTATATCGAAGTGAGGGTTTTAGATGGATTTCATCGAAGAGCAAAGAGCATTAGGCACAGTATTTCCAGAGGAAAAGAACAATTTAGCAGTCTTTTGAGCTTCATTGTTGCTCCCAAATTCGTGGAATGGCCCAATATACTTCTTTATGGTCTTCGACTCTGGCAAGACCAGATACGATCGAAGATCACGATAGCAGGAATGACTATTCAAATATAGAGACATGTTGAAATCATCATCATTTCACCTGAATATCGTCTTCCATTAGATCCACAGCACATCAAAAAAATCTGCTCGAAAATGAAGTTGAAATTTCTAGCAGCTGATTCATTTTCTTCATGATCTAAAGTCTCCTTTCCTAATTCAATCAGTCTTTGCATCTCACTTTTCTTTGATAGAGAATTATTCTTTGTTCTCGATATTATGTTACTCAATTGTCACCATCGTCCAAGTTTGGTTGCGAACTCCAATAAATCTCGTATGCCAACACATGCATTTCTTCTGTAGGCAGTGACTGAGAAATCAGAAGCGATTGTGAAGCACATTTCAACAGTTCGGCAGTTATTGTCGAAATTCACTATAAAAATCTTTGAAGATCTATTTATTTTTATTTGTTGACACTCTAAATCATAAGACAAATCCCTCGCAAAATCATTGAAATCATTTGGAATATGATCACAGCTTTCAAATGCACTTAATTCGTCTGAAATAGTTGTTCTCCATTGGAATGAAATTTTTCTTGATTCGATATTCCTGTCTTTCTTTGAACTCGTTTGTCTTTGAAATGATTTTGGACAACAGAAAACGGATGGTGGATCCTTCGGTATTCTTTTTCCTTTGACTGATCTCATGTCAGCATCATCTGGCCAATGCAATTCACAAACTCCCATGTTTCTTGACACGCTCTCTTTCTGTATGATATTGGGTAATGCGACCAATCACAAGTCTAGCATCGTCTCCGAGTTTACTGGAAACCCATAAACATTTCTTTTTCTGCCTTTTCCACTACTAGACTCACATCCGGCTACAATACATTTTCTCCCCATTATTTTAACTTTCTGTAGTAATTCTGTAGAGCTGTCGACAGTTGTACTGCATTAGTATGTACATGTATATATCATAGAAATTGGCCATACCATAGATAGGGAGATATCAATAGATTCAAAAATCTAGCCCACACATTTTCATCCATGGTATTCGAGTTTCTAGTCCCTGTAACATTACAAAATATCTAGGCGTCCCTGGTACAGCCAAATATACTACCATACAAGTAGGACATGAAAATCGTAGAAATCAGCGTCGCTTCACGGTCTTTTGGGTTCATAGTAATACCTTCTTTATTTCATACGGGGAATTTTAGTGAAGAGGAGACATATCTGCGCAACATTACACGCTATTTGTGTCAATAGCATTACATTCACTTTATTTATGCCGAGTCGTGTGACTGATGTACATCACTGAAGTGGTAAATTGCAGTGAATTGAATCTTTCAGAATTGCATGAAATTCCATATTGGTTTACAGTTAATATAATCATTGTTACCATTTTGAGTATAGTGATCAGTATTATTGGCTTTCATTTGAATGTAATTTCCTTTTTAACCTTTCGAGCATTGGAATCTGCTACCAAATCAATTCATTTTACATTCAATAAGTGGATTTCCTTGAGCAACACGATGGGTTCAGTATGCAATGCATTATTTATCGCTATTCTCCCACTATATTATCTTCGATTTCCTGTGAATGATGATAATGCAAAGATCATATCATATATGTATCAAGTTTTTGGAAGTTTAAGAATAGCTTCAGTAAACTTTGTCGTATACATCATGGTTTTGATTAATATGAGAGTTATTTTGGCCATTAGAAATCCCTATAAAACTGTAGGAGATTCAACGCATTACAAAATTGTCGCAATTATTATGGTAGGACAATTTATCTTTACAATTTTAAGTGCTCTGTCTGCCGGGTACATAAATTGCAGTGGTGTTTTAAGATACAAGGATTTTGGAATTGACATCCCCGTAAGAATGTTGAAGTTGTTTGCGATCACTATTGCACTTGGTTTCCTGATACTAACTGCAGCCTACCTTGTAAGATTTTCTAGACAGAAAAATGCAATAAGTGTCATTGGGAAATCGAAAAACATATCAATGTTGACGTTCCAAAGATACATTTTTAAATTTAACGTATTGATCATCTATTTTCATTCTCCAGAAATCTTTGCATTTGTGCTCGCATATTTTTTGGGTACGTCGTATTCACTTAGACTTTGTCTATTTATAATTCTATTGATTGAATCAACGAGTACAGTGGCTTACGTTTTTCTATACAATAGATTAGACAAAAACTACCGAGCAAAATTTGTCAATTATTTGTGTGATGGACTATTTTGTGAGATTTTCCAAGTCAAAAGGAAAAAAACGATTCGTAAGACAGTTGAAAAGAGCAAAAGCTATTTTTTTGGAAGAACATCAATATTTTCCTCCTCATCCATAAGTGATAGGCATACCTCAACTCTCACAATATTTCAGCCCAGCTCTAGCGATGAATAGCCCAGCGTCCAATACAGCGACACATTATATGGGTATGTTTATAGATGCTATGTATTGAGGTGTATCCAATACAAAGAGTTTTGCCTTGTGCTAAGCAGTTGTTCTTTTTTACGTAATTGTGATTACATAATGCTTTTGAATTGCATTTTCGAATTGTATCCGTCCAAGCTGCTGGGGAATATTGTGATTGCAGCAGTACATTAGATTTGGATAACCTTTTAGTTGAAGATGTGCTTTAAATTTTGAGTGCCTTGGTATTAGACTACACAACTTTATCGTTCAATCGGGTATGAAGGTATATGTACACGTACACTGTATATCAATGATCAAACGAAATTTACGTTGTTCATGAATTTACTTTGGCATCATTTGGTGCGAAATTTGGTGACGGATCTTCCGAGTGAAATTTCATCAAATTATGAAAACGTAGTGTTTTTCTACAGTGTGTTAAGTAGATTTTGGCTTGATATGTTGGATGATTGAATGACCTCTGTAGCACTCTTCAAATGGATAACTCCAGCTTTTAAGAATAAATTTATCAATGTCAGTCACACCCGGCGGAAAGCCGTTTAAGAAGTGGAAAAAATGCAACCAAAAGTAGTAGTATGTTTCAACACTACTTGCCTAGTGGTGTTTGAAAATGTATATCTTTTAAATCTTCTTTTTTCATTCTTTCCAGAAAATCATAGATATCGAATATTCATAGGAAGTGTTCCATTTTTCTCCAGGAATCAATATTTGATTGGATTGTGTGGGCAGTGTAAAAAAGAGCAGCCATAAGTAACAAAAAATATCAACTATGCCTACACAGAGGTATTTGGAAATGTATATCTTGAGATGCTGCTATGCCCTTCTTGTCAGATAATCATAGACATCGAAATTTTATAATATGCATTCTATTTTTCTCCAGAGATCAACATTTCATTGGATTGTATGGGCAATATAAAGATTGCAGCCATAGGAAATAATAGTATTGTCTATGCCTGCTCAGAGGAATCTAAAAATGTACAGGGTGAGTTAATAGTAACACAATGTTTGACACGGTCAGTAAATCGACCAATCACAACAATGCTGATGAAATTTGACGTCACATTGCTCTATATGCTTTGGGATTTATGATACTGCATTGATATTCTGTTAAATTGATGAAATGTCAAGCTTGTCGACGGAAGATAGAATCCTTACAATTCAGTTATATTACGAAAATAACAGAAGTCCAAAAGAACTAGTACGCAAGTTCCAAGCATTTACAAAGTTACACAATAAACAATTCAATGTTTTTTTTTCTTCAAAATTTTTTCAAAAGCATTTTCAATTATTTTTTCAAAATTCGGTACGCCATCTAAGTATTATTTCTTTTATATTACCCGATGACCGGCGTGAACGCTTTCAACAGCCCTGGGCTACACTTATTAAGTATTTATTGAGTTTCTATTGTATATTATTGTTCATTCGAAGTGCACTAACCTGACTTTTCCCATAATCAGCCGCAATGAGAACTATATTTGAGACAATTGGGTCAGTCTTCGACCTACCAGAAACCGGTCACCCTTCTTATGAAAGCGATATGGTGAAAGAAGTTAAAGATGTTATTGACTCAACAAAAAATGCTTCAAAGACAAAGACAAATTGCTTGAACTGTGGGAATATCGCAGACGTCAATTCACAAGATCTTGCGACATCGTCTTCAATTGTATCCATACAAATTACGAACTGTACATTAATTGTATTCACTTGACAATGTTGCTCGAAAGGAGCTTGCTGATTGTTTTCTTCTGAAAGTTAATGAGGATGAAGAATTTTCACGAAATGTTCAGTGGACCGATGAATGCGTGTTTCATTTACATGGTCATGCAAATACACACAACAGCGCATTGTTTGGGGATGGTCACCGCCCACCAAATCCAATTCAATTGCCGTTGAATTCACCAAAAGTAACAGTTTGGACAGGTTTTAAGGCTAAATTCTTCGAAGAAAATCTAAACCAAACAAATTACTGCAATATGATTTTAAATCATGTTCTAGAACAGAAAAAGATGAGAAAATTTAGCAGCACCATCTTTCAATAAGATTTTGATTGCCCCGTTATATTATTTTAATGATTAGGATAATAAATGAAATGTTAGGAGGTTGAAATATGGAAACCAATTTAAACTCTTTCAATGATAATATGCGAAAACCACGAAAATATAAGCGTAAATTTTAGTACTTAATACAAAGGAAATTTAAATAATTTATCGAAACATTCGAACAATTTTAAACACTCACACATAAATCCCAACGTGTATACTACATGCCGAATACAAAAAAGTGCACGTATCTTGAAATTTGTTGATTTTCTGATTGACTCAAACATTGCGTTACTAAAAACTCACCCTGTATATCCTTAAAACCTTCCATGCCAGAATATGCCTACAAATTATGAAAGCTTGATATCTATGATGTTCTGGACAGGAGGGAAGGTATACAGAGGTTGATTTTCTGATTGACTTAAACATTGCGTTACTAAAAACTCACCCTGTATATCCTTAAAACCTTCCATGCCAGAATATGCCTACAAATTATGAAAGCTTGATATCTATGATGTTCTGGACAGGAGGGAAGGTATACATTTTCAAACACCACTAGGCAAGCAGTGTCGAAACATACCACTACTTTTAGTAGCACTGTTTCCACTTCCTAAACGGCTTCCCGCTGGGTGTGGTGTTATGCACCATCCCTGCTGAGGGCACCAATAGTTCAAATAATCGAGTTTTGCAATAGTCGAGTCTTCAGATAAGGTTGTAGCAATTTTCTCTGTATACAGCTGTTTTTATTGCTGAGATGGGGCTTTAATGAGCTCGCATCAAATTGCAACACGAAAATCAAATCTTATCAGGAAAGGTAGGTCAAAAAGAGTAAATCTTTGGGTTTAAGAGAGAAAAAAAACAAAATGTTGCATGAATACTAATATCATTGGGCTTTTGTCCTAAGAATGCATTCCTCTGGAACATGCGGGGGCCATTCAGTAGAATAGGTTAGACAGAAGCTGCATTGACCTTGGCCTATACTTTACTTTGCGAGATAAAATGAAGACCACCCTTGCAAAATCAATTTTTGATCAAAATATCTATGCTGTAGCTGCATGCGAATCTTCCAATTTTACCACCGCCATCGAAAGGCGGATTTTTCGAACTATTTCTGATATCCTATACACTTCAAGTACATTCATTTGATTGAATTTTTAGGATATTCAAGCATTTGGGCTATACTACAGTATGTATACACTGTAAACTGTAGGGCACTAACTGAGGCACGAAGCCAAAATTTCGTGCCAGTTAGCGCCTAGTTAGTGCCTTTCTAGTCCCTCGAGGCACAAGCAGGCGCCACTAGGCACTAATAGGCACCAAACCAAATATTTGCTTATCCAATGAAATCGAAAGAAAAATCAATGTGCACGAACTCATACTATGAACTTTGTGCCTACTCGTGCCTTGTGTTGGTTAGAATTGATGCCTAAATTTCGTGCCCTGGAGTTTACAGTGAGTTGGAAAGCGTACATAACGAGAAAAATCACCGAGCCTTTGCTCATACATTGTACATGCCTGTTGTGTACTTGCACTTTGTCATTCCATACCGAAATTGATTCATTTATTCAGTGCAGGTTACGCAGTTCCTATAAATCAAATGTTGTGGCTACTTCATCAAAAGCCATTGCTATATAGACAATTGCTAAAAATCAAATAATTATGAAAATGAAAACCAATCATTAGAATGTCTTCATACAAAATATATTGAAATCCAAATCACAATACAAACGATATGAGAGAAAACACAAGTTCCCGAAAACACAGATGATAATGACTGATCTCCCATTTCCAAAATTAACAGTGAAATCAAAATATAAGTACCGAAATATCTTTACATCGAAAGGTTCAAATACAATCCAATATTCAACAATTTCTTTTCAGTGTAAAAGTGGTCGTGCAGAAGGTATATTTCGCAGAGAAATGCTCTACAAATGGGTTGAATGTACTTTTTACATCATGTCAAATGTTGGACAAACAATTCTGGCGCAGAAATAACAAAGTGTCAGTGGGTAATGTGTCATGGCAATGAGTCTTGTTTCTATGAATCGCTCAAGTATTGTCGCAAGGTTGAAAATGAGCCTAATTCAAGCATGCTGTTTATAATACATGTATGTTTGACAACTATGCGGATTAAGGACACATTTCAAAATAAGTATAAGTGAACACAATCATGGAAAGGAACATTGTAAAATGATTTTCATAATTTTCCGATTGATAACTTATGACAAGTTTCGCTTCTGACTAACAAATGCTTGAAAATCAACCAATCACAGCTTATGGAGACCCAGCAAGGACCCGAAATCATGCACAATGAGATGGATTTTCTCTCCGTAATTGCATATGATGACAACTTTATTATACAGATCTTTTGAGTACAGTGTAGATACCTTGAAGCAACATACGATTTCAATCAATGGCTTTGTATAATATCGCTAACTGAAAAGAAGCGGAAGGTGGGATTTCTATCTATATTACCAGGTGGGCAGTGGAATCTCTAATGTGATTTACGGCAATCCTTTCAAGAACGGAATCGATGCGCACATTGCTCTTGTCATTAATCAAATGTATGCATTAAGCGCATCCTACTCACAATCAATGTTGTGCAATGCACCGGAAAATTGAAGCAAATCCATGAAACTCCGTTCAATTATTGGAATGTTTTTACCATTTAAAATGGCAGCAAAAATGCTGGACATGCACATTTTAATCATAGTCAGTATATACATAAATACACGTCATACCTACTGCTTTCAATGTCTAGTTATGTTGTGGGTAGGAATCAGTTGAGCAATTTACAATATACATACTATTGCTAATGTCCATCGATAATTCTTTCTGACAAACATATTGAATAAAATACCCTGATATGCAGAAAGAAGACAAAACTTCAATGAAATGCACTATAGTGGCCATGCCTACTGTAATTTGTGATTGAAAACACATTTCAGTATTCTTATAATTTCTTCAATACAAAGAGTAGTATACCTAAATCCAATCTCACATAACATGACGACCCTGTAATCGGACTACTTGCAGACATAAAACTTTGCTATTGGTCTGAGAGTCGGGTGAGCGGACGCAGAAAGTGAGAATTAACATTTCAATGAGTTCTACTGCATGATAGAATCAGTTTTCTCCGAAAATTTAGCAGTATCTTTAAGTACGACTTTTGATAAGACCAGAGACGTCGAAACAATTCATCGTCTGTTCCAATTATATATGCAGCCAATAATTATCTGCGAGAACACGATTACTTCCATCTCGATTTCATAGTCTTGATTAAAATAACGTGAAAATACTGGTTGCAACAAGAAAATACTTCATCCTTACCTATTTATCTGTCATTTAAATCTTGAGTGCTCACTTATGAAAGAGAAAATAATTTGAAACTTTTAGTTTGCGCTTCAATATCGTGCATATCATGTGACGGCAGATAAACTTTTGTACACGTGTCGATATGAAGTGATCACTTAATACAACGTACAGTTATTTATGTACAGTTATGTTATTCAGTACGTACAGTACATTTATGTGCGAGACAGGATGTAGCATTAGGCGTCAAATTACACTTACAATGTCATATTTTGGCACCTTTTCGATGACTTCGGACCTTACATATAATACCGGCAAGGACATGTTTTCACCAGTGGCGTATTCAGGGTACTGCACGCATGCTCCAAAAAGCGACAAGCAAAACGCTGATCACACAATAAAGCGATCCTCATTATTCTCAATCACTGAACGGTTGAGGTCACGACTTCAAACTGTAACTCTTCAAGAGCGAATCGATTATTCAAATATGGATTCACGTCACATGATCTGTTTGAATAACCCCCTTCAGTGGTAGGAATAATGTATTGAGTTAGAGCGCACCAATGCTAAACTGATTTATTATTTATAATGCCTTCCAGACTTTGGCCTCAATTTAAATAATTTCCTGCAGACCCTGAATACGCCACTAGTGTTCATCGTGTTCAACAGTTGACTTAATTCATCCAAACAACATTAACAGAATGGCAAGAATCGGACGGGTATACATGGATATAGAAAAGTGTCTTAAAATACATCAATGGACTGCAGCACGGCCATTTTCAGCGTGAAAAGCGATGCCGGAGGGTGGTTGCTCCTCAAAGATTTTCTCTCCCAGGAGGTGATGGTGTGGTAGCGCGTATTGGTGGTGTCGGCGTTGCTCTTGCAATCTGTGATTAATATGGGCAGCACTAGCACCTTGCCTTCTTCGTGTGAAAATTCCATAGATTATCGGATTGACGAGAGCATTCAAACCTTGAAGCCAGTAGACCCACACAACATCTCTCGAATGAGTTTTGTCGGCACTGAATTCGGCCATCAGATTCACTACAAAGAAAGGAGTCCAAAGTAGCAAAAAGGAGCCAACTATACTTGAGGCCATGATAAGAATAAGGCGCTGAGCACGTGTCAAAAGACCCCATCTTCTATCTGCTAAAGGAGGACGACGAACAGGTGCCGATAGCCTTCCTCCAACAGAAGTATTTAGACGTCCTGATTCTGTGCTCGAAGAATTAATCGATGACCGGAATTGCACGACAGTTCCTGAAAAAAGATGAACAGCATTCTGAGAATATTCCGGAATTACCCCTGGAAATTTGTTAGTTTTGAGCAACATATTGTTACTGCAGAGGACAGTTTAAAGCGCGCAGCGATGTTTGAGCATCGACTTTGATAAACAATAGGTCCATGTTATGATCAGCTGCCACAAAAAGCGTTGGGAGCATGTTTGATTGATTGGGAAAGCTAGAAATGTAGCTCAAATAGAAAACTTTGAAAATGGATTTGAATTGCGTGTTCTCTTCTACTAGAATCTCAGTTCTATTTTGAGCGAATCAAATACAGCAGCTGATTATGTACATGAATAAAGATATTGTGAGGTGTTATAATTTGCTCATTCTTTTAATTTGGGATCCATCATTTGTAGCATAAAACTGACAGTGTTACCTACAATGATATTGAGGATATCCGTGTTATATTTCATAAATGCATTTGTTCATGAATGAGCAATTATTTCTAGCTTCATGTTTTCTTTGTCAATGGTCTTGAAAAAGTTATTTGAATTGATTACAGTCAACCCTTTTATGCAATCAAAGGTCAAATTTGATTATCAGAATTGCGTAGAAAGTAGACGAAAATGGAGTCGCAAATAAATTATGGATTTTGAGGAATATTGGCACATGTATGATGGGCCAAGACCCTCCAAATACATGTGATGCAATCTAGAATAAAATGCTTTTTTCAACGTGTTGTTAATAATACACCACCACACAAAAACACACATGGGTAATATCTGAATTCACGTAGAAAACTTGATAAATCATACAATATTCAACAAATGTAACGCAATCTGGTCTGTGGGGTGTCCGGGAAGAGGGACAATGTCATCATCACAATACTGATGTCTAAAGTACATTGAATCCTCAGAGATAGATTCTTCTGCGTGTGTGTAGGTCCTAACGTAGCCACTGTATGCAATGGTAGCAGGCGATAGAGATTCGGTGAAATTATAAGCGGGCCTTCAAAAAATGTCATTTCTAGACCTAAACACGCAGACGAGGCAATTTATCTGTGTGATTGGATCAGACATCAAATTGAGTATCGAAATTCGAGTGCTATGCAAATACTACTTATCAAAATTTTCATTAGTAATAGCAAATAAAAGAAATAATTTCTGTGTGTCTTTGTCATCACTAGAGTTCTTTGAGTTTCTTCATGTCGTCGCTCTTTATAATCGGATCACATTTTAAGTGATTACATTTCACAGACTCAGTATGTGACAACAAGCTTGCAATACCCCTAGCATTACAAAATTTAAGAATACTCATTTATGTTAATTCATCTTCGAAGTGACAGTTGCATAAATTTACGGTGGAAATATTTATAGATACATAATTCGAGTATAAGCAACAATGTGATCACAACAGATGCTACAATTCCGTATGATGTCCCCTTTGACTGAATCACGGTCTCCACACGATCGCCAATTGAATTCATTAGATTTTAACTCACATCCTAGTACAATCTGGTGCAAAATCAAGGATATCAGCCGAAATCTAAACAAATTCTGTAAACAAATCTAATTAAATGTGTCTCTGTAATTGATGAATTTCTTTTGAAATATAAGCAAGAATATATTTTGTTTCAAGCCTGCTGATGAGGTAGAGATATGAGTCCTCTTTTTCTGTCAACAGCACGACGAATCTTCAGTTGGTGCCACACTTTATGTGAAGATTGAAGGTTTGTTAAAGTTGATGCTTGTGGCAGGCAATGCAACAGATTTTTTTTCACTGTATCAACATTTGAGCTGATTGAGTATGCTTGCATTCATTGTAGAATTATCCACTTCATTACCGTCATGCAAAAGCTCAATTCTACAACTCGTTATATGATGCTTCAAACTTACGGGTGAGTACATTTCTTCGTTGAGAACATTGAACATCTGTCTGTAGCATTGTCTGTCTCCACGTCATTTGATTCATGGAATCTGCATCAGCATTCCTGCTAGTTGACAGATTGAGATTGGTTTCTACTTTGAATCTTTATAAATCATGTACGTCGGTCCTCAAAAATCTTGTCATGATATTTGCTCTTCAGAGTCAATTCAAATTCTTTACTCCAGTAGCTGCCATTACAGCTGTACATTCATTGACAGTTGTAACACTCCTTAAACTCTCAGATCAAATATATTATTCGAAATGTATTGTTGCTGATAAATCAAAGCTGATCTCCGAAAGTAGTATCACATTAAAGCATCTGTTTTCAAAAAATAAGGGAATAAGAAAAGATTTCCCTCTCAGATAATTATAGTGGTATATATTTCTTGTAGACTGTGTGGCGGCTTTTAAAACTCAAGATCACCAAGTTTTGCTAATCAGATTTTTCGTTTATTTATTATAATGATTTTTTTAATTTTCTTTAGATGAAAATCACCATTCTACGAATCTCAGTTAACTGCATAAAATAAACTAAGATAAAGCCTACTGCACAAGATAATGAATTTGTAATGAACTTTGAAGATAAGAAAATAAAATGCATGCGAAACTACAGTATAGGTACTGAACTTGCTAGAATCGACCTACAACCTCTCACCTGGAACTACTCCATGAAGAAAATGAAATAGAGAACTAGATTTGTTATTACTGGAACAATTGGTGACTAACTATTCAATCTACCTCTCAAGAGGACCGGTCTGTCCACCATCCCATCTATTTGGACCATAACTCTCTGTTTGAATCGCTGATCGAATGTGGTCTTCCACAAGATTTCATCACTTGGTGCCGCGACTACTTGTACTGTCGTCAGCGAAGTGTCTGTATCGAAGGGGCAAGGGGCTCCGTAAAACCTATTCCTTCTGGGGTTCCCCAAGGAGCGGTGCTTGCACCATTTCTTTTTGCCATGCACATGGCTTCTTTACGACAGGTATGATTGCAAAAGCAGTATGATAAAATGCGCCGACGACGTTATAACATTAATGCCACTCTATAATGACACAGACGCCCATCAAACACAGATAATTAAGAAAGAAACAGATCACGTAGCCAAATGGTGTGAGTTACATGGGTTAAAACTGAATCCTAATAAAACCAATGTGATGTGCTTTTCTCGGAAAAGATCATCTGACATGTGCCAAAGCGTAGCCCAGTCTTTACAGGAACAAATGAAGATTCTCGGTATTTTGTACGATCACAAATTAACTTACGACAAGCACACTGATAATATATGTAAAAAAGCGTCCCAACGTCTATATCTATTGCACTCTTTAAAACCATATTTATCACGAAATGACCTGATCAAGATCTACAAAACGTATATTCTTTGTTTCCTGGAATACTGTAACCCAGTATTTCTGGGTCTGAGTACGTCGAATAATGAAAAGCTAAAGCGTGTACAGCGACGATGTCATCGTATAATTTGCGGGCATACCTGTGGTGACCCTTGCCTTCCGAACATCACAGAGAGGCGCGAAGCCCAATCCCTTCGATTTTTTAAATCTCTGCTACAGACTGACAGTATCCTCTATGAACTTCTCCCGCCTTATCTACGAAACAGTCGAAAGCTTCTTATCCCTATGTGTCGGACAAAAAGAAGAACTGATTCATTCATACTAAAAGGCATCTCTCTGTACAACTCTCATACTCACCGTTAAGTCTCATCAATTCCGAATCACTCGTGAACACCTTGCGTTAACTCTACTGCAGCGTAATTTTCTTTGATTATAAATTTTTTTCTATTGTATCAATGTTTCACCTTATATTATTAAAAATAAGGAAATTTAAAAAAAGGAAATAAACAGAACAAAGTAATAAAAATCAAAAAAATCACAAGAAACATTTGCAAAATAAATCAGTAGAATGCAAAAATATGAGGGCAAGAGTTGGAGTGTAACTATTCAGCCAATCCCATCTTATTTTTCAGTAAATGTTGCATATAAACAAATTCGCAGTGTAGTAAAAACAGATATTAGCTAAGAGAGGACTGCAATTTCCTCCCAGAGGAATGCCACGAGTCTGTTGGAAACTTGACCTCCAAACGTTATAAAAACATTTTCTAAAAATCTTTATTGCGGATTTGAATCCGTCCTTTGTAAAAGTTGTACATTAATTTAGTCACTGATCATCAGAAGTTTGAAAACTGAAAATTTGCAGTAGAGATATTGCGACTGAGATAGCAGCCCAATAGGTTGCCTGAGTCTATAAACTTTGTAATCTTATGAGAAAGATCAAGGATAAGAAACTCTGAATTCGTTTCTATCCACCTTTCTCCTGCCATTACTAGTATGTAAGTAGAAGTCATTCAATGAAATAGAGTGCAAGTAAGAAAGGGTATTGTGAGATGAGCTATCATTTTCATTTGCGTAGTTTCATCAGGTTGAATGTGCTGCAATGATATCTTTTCAACGAAGTTGAATTATTTATATATGGCATTAAACATTGTCAGATTTTTGTCTGATTAAGCGCACTATTTGATGATGCAGACATCAGTAAAGTGAATCCAATTTGCATAAAATATTTAAAAAAATGCGTATTTTCCATTACAACGATGCCAAAGTCGCAAATCAACCAACTTCCTGGAGTTTGTTGTTTGTCCAAATTATTGCGAATATTGATAGTAAGGTGAGGTTGATGATGGTGTCTTATCAATGCAAGATACACAACTGCGTCATTGTTGTCACATCAATTCATGATTTAACTGAATTTTTAATTTAATTCAATTCATGATCAATTTATAAAATAATGAGCTTTCCCTGCTTTTGTAGACACTTTATTCACTTAAAATTCGAATAATAAAACTGAAATCACAACGTTTCCGCCACCACGGATTTAGTCAAGGGCAACAAAGTACAGCTTCTAGGACGATGGGTTTATATACAGCTGATGATGGCTGTCAGTTCACGTTTCCAATTCACTGTCGGATCATATGGTTTTCTATACATTTTGCTTCAGGAATCCTAATAAGAACAGGGTCGCTGAAGCGATCAATAAGACGTAAAACTGATGGAATAAATGAATGTGAACTTTCTCACGGACTCAATTTCGCACTCCCGATGCGTTGACATGGCAGACGATAACCTGTCAGCTTGCTGTGACAAGTTCTTGTAGAATAAGGAAAGAAAATTAACCAATCAGATGACCCTATCATTGCAGAAGGTCTTATCGCCGAACTGCACCTGAACTGCTACTGCAGCAGTGACGTCATGTTCTGTGTCAGAAGAAATTACGATAAACGTCATAACAAGGACATTTTCGTCAACTGCCAGTGTAAAGCAGGCCTTAATCAATGTCTTCTGTATTCGAAGCAGATGATTTTTGCAGTACACATGCATATGTGCATCTTATCACCAGGTAAAATGATTTCTATATTTCACAGTGCAATCATCAATCTCTATGATTATACCCTATGATTATATATTGCTTTCATACATAGAAATTGATAAAAATAAATCCTCTAGAATGGAAGGAAAACGTCATGTAGTTCACAATAACGGCACAAAACTTGCACGCATTTTCACTTAGATACACTTGTCAACGGCTGAATTATTGGGTTAGAATCAGTCAGTCAGTCACATGTGTAATCAGTGCCCCAACTTAGTTCCCCCGGCTGTGCCACGACTTTCAGTCAATTTCCATTCCAGTCATCTACAGATAAAAAATCTTTTCCTATGTAAAGTTTTTGCTTTCCAAAGAGTGCATAAATGTCAAAGAGTGCAACAGACAGTCTTTATTGCACTCTTTCATTGAAATACATTAGTACATAGAAAGTTGATCATAAGAAACGGACCATCTAAATTGTGTCAAACTTCCATCGATTATCCTGCCTTTCAACCTCATTGTACATTGATGAGCCATTCATCATTCAAGAGCTTATGTTCTCAGCTTTTCAATGAGCCACTGTGCATTTGTATCCGTCAATGTTTAAGATGGACAGAGGTCAAAATTTGAAAATCGCAATTTTTAGAAATCTCAAATTTTCAATATGAAAACATTTGAGAATGACAGTGAATCAGAGACAAGGTGAAAGGGCTTTCTCTGAGCATTTTCTTGATGCATTACTCGTCGAAATCGGTGTACTTTTAGAGAAGTTGTGATGTCCTAATTCATCGCATAATTTTCTGTTTCTGTTGAAAAGTTGTTTATATCTTCTGTCGCTAGCATGGCCCCAAAAGTTGGATTCGGTCGGAAAAGAAAGGTAAGTTTTCGAACAGATCGGGTGATTATTCGCTTGGTAAGAAAGGATTCTTCTTCGTCTTCAGCCGATTTGAGAAGTTCACCTAGACAGCCGATGGTTTCTGCCATGACGGTGAGACGTCGTCTGAAAAGTGAGCACTTCAAAAGCCGTAAGAGACCATCAGTGATCGAATTGACCGCCAACCACAAGAGCTTGAGCTTCAGACTGAAGTGGGTGATGCAATATTACCACTGGCATTCTCAATGGAATCGAGTTGGAGTGATGAAGCTTCTGTCTGTCTCAAAGGTCGCGATGGCCGCTTGAGAGTTTGGATGAAGTCAGGTGACACAAGAACTGCACTTGTCACAGGAGTTATGTAACCAATTCATTCAAAGCTCAAGCCGGCATACGAAATTTGAAATGGCTCGCTTGCTGACCAGACCTCATTCCAATTGAAAATGCCTGGAGTTTACTGTTAAGCGGAGTGTGAGGCAGTCAATTCTTCCTGGAGATGGTTGAATCGACTTTATCGACTTGAAGCTTTGCTAAGGCAAGAGTGGGAGAGATCAGATCAAGAAATAATCAACCGCTTGACCATCAGCGAACGTACAATGTGCCCTTTTATGTGCCAACTGGGTCTAAAGAGCCACTGAACAGCAAAGAAAATTTGTTTCAAACTTTATTTTCATTTATTTGCCATATTCTAACCCGATGAAGATGAAATTGCTATGGATTTCTCTATCATTCAGCGGGCAATAATGAGGTAGTTGGCATTATTGCTCGCTGAATTTCCATTGAAATTACATTGGATAAAAAACTGCATTATTGCGCGGCACGTAAATTCTATGCCAATTATACATAGAAATGATGCAAATATCACTATTTTGGGAAGATTCATGCATACACATTAGCAGTAATATCTAGGCTCTACTTCTCTCGACTCATTAGAGATTTCAAGATATCCTTTATCTAACATAGATTTTCATTTATAAACATATCACAGAATCATTGATTATAGGCAGCGACATAGATTTCATCTCCATTGGGTTAGAATACCAATAATATCCACTTTTATCGCGCTAACGCGCCCTCGGAATCTATGCATTTATGTCCTCTAAAAGTGGATACTATTCCTAAATTTGTAGCTGTAATTGACAGAATTTCATTAAATGAGACAAAATTTAGGTGGTCCACTTTCTATGATCATCACCTTAGAAAGGTTTTCATCCTCTAAAGCGGTAAATTCTACATGGAAATCTCGAGATACCGTTGATATCTGCAATTCCACAACAAATATGGTTGGATTTTTGACAGCTATAAAATTGTGATGCTCATAGATTCTGACGATCCTGTGAAAGATATCGTGCAAAGATATCGTCCATTTTCATTGCAGTATTCTCCATCAGCAAACTATGTCCTCGCCCTTCGGGCTTTGCAATTGTTGCATAATAACGATTCATATTCAGGAATAACTTGCTGTTGAAAATAGGACTATCAACGACTGTAGTGATGTCATTTCTCAATGTGAATGAAATTCAAAATTCACAAATCCTGTATTTTTCGACAGAAGTTGACACAAGTGATGTTTCTTTTCATCTGTAGCCACCAACATATGAGACAATACTGCCCTTTTTTGTCTCAATCTTATTTCACCCATGTACAAAAGAACTTGAAGAGAGCTTACTAAGATTAAGTGTAGTTACAAACCATCTGAAATAAGCAGGACAAGAGAGCATCAAGAAATATGATGACAAATTATACACGCTGCAAAGTAGATAGAAAATTGATAAAGACTGCTGAGCAAACACAGGTTGTTTGTAGCATCAGTGATTGCTTGTTCTAAGTTGATTCAATTCAGCATGAAGAAGATCAAAACAATTAATCTTTGCACGATTCGTCTGTTTCTCTCAAATCATAAGGAATCGACAAGAAATGTTGATATCGAAAACTAGCTAGCGATCACTTTTTAAAACATGCTCTTAGCTGTGTACGTGTACATTTATGAGACATTTTAACCACTCCAATGAAGCAAGTTTTCAACCTTAATGCTAAACAAGACATTTCCTTTCTTTTCCAAGACATTGTACGTGCTAAAACTAAACGATTGACAAGTCATAGGGTGAATTCGTCAGTTAATTGACACTTGAATTTAATTTCGGCTATAGTGATGATTCTATATTTCTTCTGATTCAGAGAGAAGTCCGAAGTACAGAGTCATCATTTTTGGCATGGAATTTCTAGCATGCGAAGTATCACATCGAATGTAGAGCACACCGAAATGCATTGTGACTGAATTATGTCTAGATACAGTTTGAAATCTGCACACATTATTCATTTTTCTATTTGTTAGACGCTTTGCTACAAGTATTACAAAGTGATTCTGTGAGTACAAAGATTATGCGTCAAGCAAGCTCGTTTCAGTAGGTGTACCATTATCGGTGAACTACAAAAACGCGGAAACAAGCGTTGGGTTGTATACAAGGCAGAGTTTATTCACAAATATAGCGAGAATAATACAAAACAATCGATAATGATGCGTTAGGCGCACTGTAGAGCGTCCGTTTATATAATAATGCATTCATTGCGGAATTGTCTATATTTTCAATGATTCTATGAGCGCTATGAATTTGATCTCAGCAAATAAACCGCTCGCTTGTTTGCATGTCGTCTTTGCCTCAATCGTTGTTTGCAAGTCCATTGTTGACATTGCGAGTGATTTTGCCGAGTAAGCACGAGGATATCCCGACAAACAGCTCTATCATGTAACAAATGAGCATTAGAAACTATCTGTTTTCTGCGTTCAGTAAATATTCGTGTCATTATACATGTATCAGCAAAATTATTTGCACTTATGAATAGATGATGATTCAGTTATTAATTCCTACCATTCTTTATATTGATTTGATTGAGACAATCTTTTTTGTCATTTTTAGCTTACAAACAATCTATAAACTCATTGTAACTGCGGCTGTGCGCACTGCTGTCAGTTACTGAGAAAAAGTCCTTCGCCCGGAATTGTCTACGCTGAAATCCTAGGACTTATCTTAGCAAGAGGAGCAACAGCACTGTTCGCACCGTTTGTAGTATTCACTATCAGATTCCGAAATTTTAAGCAAATGAGTCATTTTTGAGTAATTTTCCAAAGTCGCCTAAATTGAGATTTCGTGTCCTAAGCTGACTTCACATGAACTAAAATTATCTAATTTTTGTCACTTTTTGTGATTTTTTCTCAGCATAAGATATTCAAGACATAAATTTTCAACAATATTTCATTTCATTTTGATGCAGATTATAAAATATAAATTCTCTTCTATCATTGAGAGGTACAGCAACATATCAATTTGATAGCAATTCGCACATTTCGGTGTACCAAGAAGCGGTGCATCGCAGAGACAACTAATTTTGACTCATGTTAAATTGCGTTACTTTGTGGACAGAAATTAGATCGAAGTATCGCAATATTTCAGGCTCATATGGGAGCATTCGAATAGACTGAGGGACTATCAGCATTTAGGAGTGACATGTACGCTAAGAATAACCACATCAAGGATCTCTATTAAAGTACTGATGTTCCAGTCTGTTGCGCAATGATGATGTTCTCATTTCAATTTTGTAATCATTGTTTACCAGATGCAAAGACAGCTCATGTCTACATGTATATTAATATCAAAAGATATCCACTGCTGAGAAAAAGAACATCATCATAAATAGCACTAACGTCGCGTTGTAATTGTCTTCTCCAAATTACAACCTTGTCAGGAAATTTGCCTGTTATTTTCAATAATAATGTATTCTACGAAGTGAAGATTTCTCCTTTGTTTAGGTAACATCACAGCTTGTTTCTATAAGGGCTCAAATCGCTTTCACGAATTTTATCCAATGTCTATCACTCCGCGGATTATCAATGTATTTGTCACAAAACAAATGACAGAGAACTCTTCTGCCTTCCCATGAAGCCGAAGGCAGTAATTGTCAGTTTCACGTTTGAGAGATCATTTCCTTTGTAACGCAGATTTGATAAAGGATTAGGCAGGAGCCAAAAATATTTCTCTTCGAGTTGAAACAGTGATTATACGATGAGGTGACTTCATTTACGCCCTCATAATGACGTTCTTTTTTACATGTCTGGCAGCTATGGAAAGCATAAGGCGGAAGTACATTAAATAAATCTTCTTACCTTGACTGCTATGGAGATTTCTTGTTTTCCAACGGCGGAGAGTAGCAATTATGATCGCGTACGAGCCGATAATTATTATGACCGGAGATACATAAAAGAGTCCCATACTGACGAAAACATTTGCTCGTCTCCAAGTAGAATTGCCGTACCACTGTGCAGGGGTGCATTGAGTAATATTCTTATTCTTGTATTGGAATTGCTGTGCTTCGTGCGTGATAAGCTGCAAGAAAGAACAAATCGATGAAGGTTTATCAAATGTTATGAAAATAGATGCGGTGTTAACGTTAGTTTATGATGGAATTTGAAATTCAAATGATATCAGGTATTTAGAAATGTCATTTGTATTTAGAAATGTATTTAGAAAAGTCCGCTATAATCACTCAGAAATTTAGTCACCCAAAGACGACAGCTAAGAAATTAGTCCAACATGAGGAACATAGTTGAGGGCTTTCTGAAAGTCTAGGTAAATACATCAGCCCACTCACTGTGATCAACAAAGGAAGTGATGTCTTCTAGAAACTCTAAAAGTTAGTGTGTAGATAATGAGCATGAACGAAAACCAAATTCAGTGTTCTTGATGATGCCATGTCTGTCCCAGAAATTACACTCCATTAATTTGGAAGCGGTACATGCCAGGCCAACGGGACGATAGTTCTTTGCATTCTTACGACTGCCCTTTTTACAAATCGGTGTTACAAGTGCATGCTTCCAGATTCGATGAATATTCTCTAAAGCAAAAAATGTGTTAAAGAGACGGGAAAGTTGAGGTAGCAAAATTGAAGCAGTTCCTTTAAAGCAGGTGTATTGAAGGCCATGTGGTTCGGGGGCGGAGAAGGGAAGGACTACTTTTAACCGTTGACGTTCAGAATATCACAAAGACCAGTTGGGGTGCAACTCAATTTCTTTCCATCAAGCTCGAGTTAATATCTCAAATAATTCTGCAAGATCACAATTCTGTGCCTTTGAGCCCTAGCAGTAAAATATGTCTTCGAATAACGTCTTAGGTCACAAAAGCCCCGTGGTTCATCGTCATGTCAAGTCGGCAAGACGAGAAAGTCGCCAAGGACTTTGAGTTCACATGCACATTACACTAGAAAGGAAACCAGAGATTTGTTGGATAGGCTAGCCCATGCAGACTTTTCAATGATCCCCTTGTCGCATTGAATGAAATTATACTTGAAATGTACGAGACGACATGCACCGACATGCACTCAGCAGTCACTGATGACACATAATTAAAGCCGACAGACTTTCTTCGACGTCTGGACTGATGTTTGGTACGAATGTGAGTTGCTCTATCTGCTATTTAATGCGTCCCTATCATTTCATCAGTCAGCAGCCCTGGACTCTTTAGCGCATTGATTTCCCGAGGGCCATTTCCACCTCCTTAGCTCTTAAAGTATTGCGGCTTATCACATCAAGCTCACGCAGCATATTCAGTTAATGAACTATCTTATGATGGCATTCGTTTGATATCACTCAGTCATCTTTGCACAGCCATTCAACATTTAAAATTGCCGCTTGTGACCTATTTTAAAATTATTGACTTATCACATGAAATTCACAGTACAACATATTTCGTGTGAGAACTTTGTAAAGGAATCTGTTTCATCATCTTTAATCTAAAAGCAGCAATTTTGTCCGGCTATTAAGATTTTTGGATTTTGAATATCGCATCACTTTACTGTCTGCTCTTCACGATGCCAGACTGGTTGAACCAACTAAGAAGTTACGTAGGACAGCATAGAGATTAAGATTGATTTGTTTAAGGAATGCAACTCGGATTGAACATACAGCATGTAAAGGAAATGTCGAAGTTTTTCAATCAAAAGTAGCCTTTCAGACGTGTCTGCGAAATGATATTCTATAGCTCAAAATAACTTCAAAAAAAAGAAACATGAGTGACAGACACCCACAGAATCCAGCTGATTAGAAAAATGCACGAAAATAATTTCTTAATAGGTGCCTTTACTACAGTTGGATTTAAAATGCTCTATTCAATATCTATGCTACAAAAGAATCGTGACATGATTCATGGTCTCACATCTGCAAAAATAGTTCATTTACACTGAAAGGTTCATGTTGAAATGTCACATTTCGCTGAATGTCTCCCTAAATAGAAAAAAAGAATTTGCAAAATGTGTGACAAATTTAATGAAATCGAAACGGTATACACAATATGGATTTAACTAAGGCTGAGTTGCTAATCTACCTAATAGACTCACTCTATGGTTGCAGGTATCTTCCCATTTGTTTAGCATGAGCGAATTTATATAGGACATTGAGAATGCGGCAGTTATTCATATAAAATGTGTATTAATCAGCTTAAGCTCTGACTCCCTCTTTACAAGCTGGTGCGGCAGAAACTGACAATTTCGATACGCTCATGCGATCAAATCATAGCGCAAAAGGCAAATCATCGCGAGCGGCCGCAGTAGTGTGACGTCATTGTACATTTAGCCTAATTCTTTGACACAGATATCAACAATGAAGAAAGATAATACGTATGCATGAATAGCGAAGACCTAGAACAATAAAATAGAATAGGCCTTTATCATCCTAGAGCGTCAGATTTCTACGATTTTATTCTTCGGATTGAATGAATGCTTCCAAAAACTCACTGACCTTACTAGAAACGTTGATTTGCAATGAATGCGCTGCACGCAGTTCCACATCCGGTTGATTCCAACCTATTTTTATTTGCCTCTGCTCATTTGTCTTCATTTAAGAAAATCACCAACAAAGACCTCAACATTGCCCGCATCAAATATACATTCATTATTGTTTGATCTTGTGAAAATCATTGACTTCCTATTCTCTTTCATTTCCTGTCGCAAATCATCGAACCGATGTACAAGCCATTCATCTATTTGCTTTGAAAACTTTTATTCATTTTCTATCATTCAAAGCCGATGAGAACAGAAATATCTCATTTACAGTCATTGCATCAAGAATGAAGACTTTTGTTCAACAGAAAATAGAAGGAATTCCTAAAGAGTACAAAGACAGAAGTCTCTCATTAACTTAGATTAACCTAGCCAATTTGGATGTGCTGGAGCAGATAAACTCGATATCTAATTAACGATTTGTGAGGAATGAAGAGATTTCCTGTTGCAAGAGTCTCAGAATCTCTAAACTTCTCCTATGCATGAAATACAATGGAATTTGACACTGTCAAATTGAAGCGAAAATTCTGTGTCAATGGTTTCGTTTTCAAAAGTTCAAATATCCCAACAATGTCACTCTGATTTCAATCAGATTTACAAATAGGCCTGGATTTTGAAGACCGGCCAATCCGAGGGTTTTTATTGGGAACATTGAGACCTGCCCATAATTAACATGTTCGAGGATATGCCGTGATGCGTGCTCAACGTTCATTCATCACTGATTTTCATCAATATCTTTTGTCAGTAGTCAAGAATGGTTTGAAACATTCTTGCGCTAATTTAACCAAATGATAAATGCTAAAAACCAATTGAGCTAATTTTTATTTCAAGAAAAGAAATACTTGTTTTAACTCTGAAGAAAAAATCGACTTATTTTAAATTCCAAGAATGCACCAAATGCAATGTTTGGCGCGGCGTGACAATCTGTCCATTTCATGATTGGGGATGCTCTATTTTTTCTTTCTTTATCTCTCTAAAACAATCTCCTTTTAGCAAGAAACTGGTAGCATTACTTCTGAAGCTATTATGAGTAGTGTTAAAAGTATGTTGTCATTATTCACACAATAATGAAATTGATGCACTTTTGGACACGTTTTCGGTGGTGGTAGCACTAAGCCGTCTGACTCAAAGTGTTTATATAAATCAAGTGTGGAGACTCTAATGTATTTTAGTGGCGAGAAATCCGCCATCTTTTTTAGCTAAGATAAATTAATTTCTATGTCAAATCAACTATCAACCTTGTATCAACATTCTACTAGCCATAGAAATGGACCATCATCTATGTATTTGTCTTCTAAATGTCTACGGATAACTATGTGATTTTTCGCTGATTCACAGTTTTGACATAGCTATTCATTTCATTCCAATCCATATTTCAATAATATTCTGTTGTCAATTGCGAATTCAAATAAAATTGCTTATAAGCGCTGGCAGCGTAAATATAGGAATAGCATGTACTGTACTTATAGAGAACATAAATGCATAGATTCCGAGGAATTGTAGGGCTTCAGCCACACTGCGAGCTTTTTCAAGCGTTTTTCAGCAAATATAAAGGTATCATTGCGGCATTTGTAGACTGCCACACTGCGAGCAAAGCAAACGCTAGCGATTAATAGCTTACGGACATACGTTTGCTCGAGACTATCGGGACGCTCGTGTTTGCTTTGCTTTCAGTGTGGCTGAGGCCTTAGCGTCGAGGAATTTTGTATTTATGTCCGACAGAGGTGGATATTATTGGTATTATAACCCAACGAAGATGAAATCTATGTCGACATCTATCATGTTCTTGATATGGATATCTATGAAGTTTTACTCAAACATTCTGACTGTCGCATAATTTCAATGGAGATTTGGCATAGAATGCTTCTTGCGGACAATAATGCAGTTTTTAACTCAAAGCAATTTTAACAGTGGCGTGCGGTGCTATTTATCGAATGGCATGCGATGCGTAGAATCAGAATTTGATATTTTTTAAATGTCAATGCGCTCAAAGGTAGACATCGTCCTTGCACGTTATGGCATTTATTATATTCGATAGCGAAAAGGGCGTTGACACATTGCGTGAATATTCACGAAATTATCTAAAATTGAAGTCCATCCTCCTTGACTTTCTAACGAAGTCATCAGATGACATTATATTAGAAAAAGCCTTCTTCTTGCATCATTCGGAGGTTACACGTGAAGTTTTTTCAATAGACATTCAGACTTGAGCTTCAAAACCACCATAGAAAAATTGTCTTATCGACGAATGTACGCCTTTTCGTCTTTCAGCGCTTCGGTCTTCATTTGAAGTTCGGGCATCGGTCGCCCAGCTTCAACAACATTTTTTCGACAAATATTCTGCCAGATCGGTTAACAAATTGATAGCACACAATGTCCAAGACAGTTCTACATTGCATCAGACAACGCTTTGTTCTTTTGTGGTGACAGGTGATGGATGACCAATACATAACGCATCGGACTGGCTCATGCAATGCATACACATGCACTCAAGTCAGTCTGATGTGACATCATTTGGTGTTTTCGCGGTTATTTATATTTCCTGCTTATTCAGAAATAAACCGCAAGAACACTACTTCCGAACACTCTTTGTGTATAATCGTAGCACATGTTCTTCTGTAACTGACAAAAATGATGGCAAGTAGGCACACCCACATCACCATCGATGATATTGTCAAACAATAAACGAAAGTGGTCCCTCAATTATCAGAAGTTAATGAAGAAAATCAATTAAACATCCTCTTGCATTGAGGGGTAACTCTATCAATGAGCAATCTACTTTACAATTTGTCTTAAGTTTTGATTTTGGTCCTCATATCATGAAAAGTGAACTTGGACATCATTTTTAACTGTCAAAAGGTTTGCATTATGTACATTGCTGTAGAACAACGAGAAAGTGATGTGAACATTGTGCAACTAAAGTCGGAGATGCAAAACTACATTGTGAAAGTTGATCTCTCCTGAAACATGACATGGCTTTGCATAAAATAAGAAGGAAATAGTTAATCATTTGCCCTCCTAAACTAAACTCTTGTCCATGCTTAGGTTTAGATAATTAACGCTCAAATCTCAAATGGGAGTTCAATTAAATACTACACACAAATAAGAGAGGCTTGGAAATCAGAACAAATATTTCATATTGAAAGTTCCAATCACTATCTACCTAGCTTTATTTGTTCAGTTCATGTTAAGTTCTGTGTCTGTCTATAAATTTTAATGACATCCATTAAATTTAGATATCAGAATGAAGAATTTTGGACTGTACTCATGTTATAGGTTCACACAATGCTAATAAACAAGACTTCTTTTCTTCGGTTTTGCTCTCCTCAATTCTCTGACAAATTCAAAACTATTTCGAGCTCAAGATAGGCAAATGTTACATTGAAACTTTGTCGTTGAATTGTTGACTAATTTAACTCACTTGTATCATTCTAACACATTTCGAAGCTTGTTCCTACGCGATTTCGAAATGATTTAATTTGGCAAGAACTTAAATCTCTCATTCCGGTTCACTTTCCCGAAAAATGCCTTTTACATTGTCTAAATAGACATGAATATTGCAAATTTCAGCTGATTGCATGTCGAACAAATTATCAACCTGAGCTGCTAAAAGTTCTGATAAATAGAACAAATTTCATTCTCACATAAACATACAAGGTAACAAGTTGCGAACGTGTTTGTTGATATTGTACAAAAGTTTTATCGCTTAGAATCGAAATTTGCCACTTTTTGCTTGAGAACTTTAAACGAAGCGCATCGACTTTAGAAATGAGTACAACAGCTCATGGGAAAATCGCCCAAATTCACAGTTGCAAACATTGTGCAAGAAACTTTATCAAATCGTCACATCAACTGTTTATAACTCATCTAGCAAGTGAATGTAAAAACTAATGGAAAACACCGCAGATAGCACAGCGGAGTTCACTTTGGTAAATTTTCCTAAACCTCTTACGTTTTGCGAAATAAATTCCAATCTCAAAAATTTCATCAATGGAAACAGACCTTTATGGACTTTCAAAACAGACCACTTCATGATACTGACCCCGTAGTCCCTGCGAAGGGACTCTAGACCTGTGGATATGGACCCTTTCCAGCCATCCATGAGGATCATATCCCTTAACAGTAGGCCAGGTCAAACTTTCGATTAGTTTTAACAAATCCGTTTTATCTGAATAAAGTGGTTTTATGTATTAAAACATCGCAAACACTCGATCATGAAATTACGATTTGATGAAGCTGTGTGGAACATACAAACGGCTGTGTCAAAGCTAAAACTTGTTGAAGTCAAATATAGGATTTATAAGTTTCCAAAGCACAGAACTAGATTGTTTAATCGTATCACTTTGCTAGAAGTGCAAACTGATACAAAAAGATGGCACATGCAGGAACTTAATAAGTGGGCAAAAAGAGATTTTTAATACCTTACAGAGATAGGAAAAATAGTCGTGCGTTGCTTGCGGATTGCTCTGAATTCCTTCAAAATGCTCATTGCCACGACTCCTTCAGATTCGAGGAATTCAGATCATTACGCAAAAGTTTTCTCCATAATGTTGGGCCCTCCGATCATTTTAAAAAAGTTAGCAGGAGCATGAAAAAGCGTTCACAAACTTCTCTGTAGAACTTGATGTCGTCTGTGTCTCTTTGCTGTGTGATCCGGTTGATAACAATCACTGAAACTTTGCACAATTTGGCGTGTTTAATGTTGAACTGGCTGCTCATTGTTCGATTGCTATGGTATTTAGTCAGTAGATTGTGCCATTTCATTTACGTTACATGTTCCAATTCTTCCCTTCTAGTCAAACGGAAGAAGAGACGACCTGTCTAATTTTGTGGTCTAAAGATTTTAATTGAACAACATTCGATATCAAGATCGGATTTATCGAATATTGTGAAGAGAATTACAATTCCTGCTGCAGCTAATAAGTTCGTTTATTAAATCGCTTAATTAACATGTTTGATCGTGTTTCTGATATGTGTCTTCGATTTACGCTATTTAACCACCTATTGGTTTAACAAATTTCACATTGCTTTCCATGACGTGAAGTTGTCAATGCCACCCACTTGCGATCGTTTAACAAATCCGTATCAATTTAATGAAGTTCTTGGTTTTGATAAAACCAAAGTGATCAGAAGATTGCTTTAACAGAACCGATTATGTTATTAGAACAATCGAGGTCAAACTTTGGATTTACATGAAACCGTTTGAAAATGGTTTTGTCTAACAAAGCGGACGTTTTATTAAAACCGTTTTAATTAATCTAAATCTACATGAGGTCAAAGATACGTTTAAAGTAATCCGCTTTAATATTGCTGCGATTTAACAAAACGGTTTTATCAAAACGAGCCTGTTGAAACCGATTTGTCGAATCTAATCGAAAGTTTGACCTGGCCTAGTGTATGGTTGAAATCTGCAACTTTTCCATGTTTCAAAGATTTTTGCCTTCCCAAGACCTGCCATCATCAGTGCGTAACGGAATATGCATCCTCAAACATCTGCTTTGCATTCTACAACAACAAGCGAAAGACCAAGAAATGAGATTGCCATCATCATCATCTTTAGGTCTTTTAGGTGAACAAATATTGTCTCACAAACTTGTTCTCTTAATGGTCAAAGAACGACGCAGTTTCTGTCTCTGATAACCGTTTGTCTGTCTCATTGATATGCATCCGATGGAAGAACAAATGATGATTTGGGTTTTATATCTTTCATAACAATCATTTGCTTGTCTGATTTCCACATTGTCAGCGACAGTCATTACTTGATTACTGTTTATACTCATCTTTCTTGTTTCTCAAAACAGCGCAGTTAAACAGTCTATCAACATTTCAGCATGTACGAATTACGAAGGAATGACCATAATGGCAAGTGGTGCACCGCAATGAACAGAAAGATCAACCTGATTGCCATCGAATGGAATATTAATTCAAATTTGAATTCCGACGAACTAAAACAATGTCACCCCTGTACTGAAGATGAGAATACATTTACCCAGACATCTTTCCTCATTGATTTGCTCCACTATAGTAAGGTAGGAAATGCGTGAAATCACGACATAACCTTCATCCATGATAAGTGATAAATGACATCTCTAGAGAGACACAGAGATATATGAAGAAACAGTCAACTTTAATGACATCAAGTAATTCGTCGAAAAGGGGACTCTCGGGACCTTCTTGATCAATTTATTTGATGATAATTCATGCTCAAGTGAAATATTATGATAACAAACAAAGAGATAGTTAATAATGTCAAAAATGTCACATTCAGTCCCTCGCATTCTCTACATATACTGCAGCAATCTCCAACGTAATCATAGCCATTGAACCAGGCGTTTAAACGAAAATCGCTGCCCTTGGTCCATTAGAAGTTCAAATTTTGAAAAGTGCACTTCCCGAAGTTCTTAATTTTGCATCTTTCGCATGTTTCTCATATCACTTTTAGCAAAATGCATCGAATACGCTGTCAGCTAAATACCATAATCATCCTTTATAGCAGAGACATCGAAGACAAGATCAGATTCGAAATATCTTTATAAGTACTGCTTATACGATGTTCTAATATTCATTTCTCCCTCAGACAAAAATATCTTAACACGCTTTCTACATGTATTTCTAAGCTGGTCCATGCTTAGACCATCTCTAGTAATTTTTGTGCTCAAACGTGTACTTCACAGTGCATACAACCAATTAAATATCATGTCTGTGTTCGGGATCTCGGTAGCTGAAGATCATCAAAAAAGTATGGCTTAATTCTTGCAATTAACAACAATGAAATTAAATATACAATAGATCAAATTGCCATGCAAAAGATGTGCGGCTGGTAGGAACTCTGGTAGGCTCATGTAAGTCAATGCTACGATATCATCACATTGAACAATTGACAATTATGTCTTTCAGTGATTTTTGAGCAACTCTAAATGAATCAACAAGATGAAAGAAAGGAAAATACGGCACCATAGGACACAACGCAGTTTTATTCATTGCCACTGAATAGGATATTAACTGCAGCGACCAAGCAAGCTAATTAACTGCCACTAACTGCTAACATTGCTAACATCAATCAGAAATCAGTGAAGTAGTCTGTTTTGCTGCTGAAAGTTGAAACCGATAGAAATATCAAGGCAGCAAGGAGAAGAAGAGAATCAAGAGGCAAACCAAGAAAATCATATCTTTGCAATCAGTCTTGTCTGTTGATAGCATGTAACGCATGATAATGGTATCCCTTACATATAGAACCACAAAATTAGACAGGTCATCGCTTCTTCTGTTTGACTAGAAGGGAAACATTGGAACATGTAACGTTAGTGAAATGACACAATCTACTGACATAATACCATAGCAATCTAACAATGAGCAGCCAGTTTATCATTATACACGCCAAATTATGTGAACTTCAGTGATTGTTATCAACCGGATCACACAGCAAAGAGACACAGACACAGAATTGGATTGTTTAATCGTGTCACTTTGCTAGAAGTGAAAACTGATTCAAGCAGATGGCACATGTGCAAACTTAATAAATGGGCAAATTGAAGTTTTTAATACCTTGCAGAGATAGGAAAAATAGTCGTGCGTCGCTTGCAGATTGCTCTGAATTCCTTCAAAATGCTCCGATCGCCACGATTCCTTCAGATTCGAAGAATTCAGATCATTGCGCAAAAGTTTTCTCGATAATGTTGGGCCCTCCGATCACTTTTTAAAAAGTTAGCAGGCGCATGGAAAAACGTTCACAAACTTCTCTGTAGAACTTGACATCGTCTGTATCTCTTTGCTGTGTGATCTGGCTCGATCAATGTTGAACTGTCATTGTTCGATTGGTATGGTATTATGTCAGCAGATTGTGCCATTTCATTTACGTTACATGTTCCTATGCTTCCCTTCTAGTCAAACGGAAGAAGAGACGACCTGTCTAATTCTGTGGACACAGACGATGTCATGTCCTACAGAGAAGTTTGTGAACGTTTTTTCATGCGCCTGCCATCTTTTTTAATAATGATCGGTGGGACCAACATGATCGAGAAAACTTTTGCGCAATGATCTGAATTCTTCGAATCTGAAGGAATCGTGGTGATTGGAGCATTTTGAAGGAATTCACAGCAAAATGAAAGCGACGTACGATTGTCTTTCTTATCTCTGTAAGTCATTGAAAATTTCCTTTTGCCCACTTAGCCTGTTCCTACATATTCCATCGCTTTGAATCAGTTTGCACTTCTAACAAAGTGGCACGCGTAAACAATATATTTCTGTGTATCGAACAGATGGCATTACATGCATTGAGTCATGCATATGAAATTTATCTCGCCGCAGTTGCAGTAATTCAAATCTTTGGCAAACTTGAAAGCATCTCAATCAATAGGAAGCTTTTTCTTTGTTGTTGATCTTTTTTAGTATTCCAGTTTCCCATGGAATAAAAAGCAGACAATAAAACAGACCTACTGAGATGAGATCGTAGTTCATCAGTCACGAAGTTTCCCTATAGTTGTGGTTTACTTCAAATATTCCATGATGAACGTCTCATCGAGAAACTGTCTCTAGTGGCACGCTTGCCGTGATGATTGATTTCTGGTTAGTTCAAGAAAATCACTCAAATAAATTATAGATTAGTCCCAAAATAATCGTAAATGCACCGACAGAAATCCTTTCAGTCCGAGAGCAAGTCATTCACGTGTCCCTTCATTTTTTTGCCAGAATTACACAAAGAATTTCTACAGGATATCTTAAATTGGCCTCATTTTTCTATTTTGAATTCATTCTATCAGAAAATAATGATAAGCTGACGTGGTCATTAAGGCTCTATTTCCGGCGAATGTCGTGTCTACTCATGTTTCTGACTTCTTCAGTTGTTTGTTTTTTGTTCAAAGGTGATGGAAAAGTAAGGTGTTCCGTAAAACTGAAGTTGTGGAGCGCAGTCAAAGGGAGACATGACTGATAGTTTTCAAAGACTAATACCTTTCACCTTTAAAAGTATTGACCAATTGATTAAAAAATTATGTGTACAGAATATTGTCTGCTAATAAGTAAGAAATCGCTCGTATTTATGATGAAAAAATACTTCTATTAGGGCAACTTGTAATGAAATAAATTATAAAATGCACATTGTTTACTTATGCAACTGACACAGTATTTATCAATTTGCATGTGATGAAACCATAGAGCAGTAGGTTTTTCCATAGAACTGAGCAATCTGATATGCACACAGTACATTGTTTAACCGCATCACCTTGCTAGAAGTGGAAACTGATTCAAAACAATGACACATGCAGGAACAGGATAAGTGGACAACAAGAAATTTTTAGTACCTTACAGAGATAGGAAAAAAAGTCGTGCGTCGCTTGTGGATTGCTGTGAATTCCTTCAAATTGCTCCGATCTCCACGATGCCTTCAGATTCGAAGAATTCAGATCATTGCGCAAAAATTTTCTCTGCAATGCTGGGCCCTCCGATGAAACTAATTCTGTGGATATACATATCTATCTGCAAATGCATGGTTTCAGCAACTTAATGACAAAGGCAGTCGTTTTCATCTCTACATGTATACACGAGAAACCCATCTGGTACACATCTATGCCGCATCAATGAAATGGACCTTTTGGAATTACATTTAGGATAAAAAGATGTCCTCAGGCTTGAATAGTTTATGCACAAAATTCATTAGCAGCGCTCAGTTTTGTCATCAGAACGGACTAGCTTACGATATCTACGAGTATGTAGAATGGCTGTCCAAGTTGATGGACGGCTTATAGCAGGTTCATGAGATATTGCTGAGTGACAGTTTTTATCAACCGCACGGCAAAGCTTGTTGTGCAAATCCTCAACTTGTTCAGTCAATTGAATAAACTTTATAGGCTAGCTTTGGACCATTCCGAGCCATACTGACGATCCCTTGAAGGAAAAGACGCTGTAGCGTACAAGGTTGTTGAGTGGTCTGACAGAATTTCCGTCTTACTTGGTGTAAGATGCTTTGGTGCACATCAATCGATCCCCACTACTTGCCTAAATATCGGCATTCACAAGTGCGACGAGATATCTATTCATTAATCATAATTGCTTTGACAACTGATGTGCGGTGGTGAGGGGTTGATCCTACCAATTCACACAGTCGCATGTAAGCGACTCCTAGCTCAGTTGTTAGAGCACAGGTGTAGTTAACATTGGTCGTAGGTTCGAATCCTGCCAGCCTCATATCTTTTGCACGGCAATTTGAGCTATTATTTATTTCATTTCCTTCTTTTGTAAATATCTAGACTTGTCGGACAAGAGAACTACATCCCAGCTGATATGATAATTCGAGTAGTGGAAAAAATGAAGGGGATAACTGCAAACTCACCGATGGAACTGCACATAGACAACTCAATGTCCAGGAACCATAAAGAAGGAGTTTCGTAGGTCTGTACCGAGGACTTCTGATACAACTGGCTCTGTCTAAACTAATCACAACTATTAGCAAAGTCATTTCTGATCGTGACATATTCATCACAAATGTGTACAGTTTGCACAAAAAATTTCCACCATAGAAATTCGTCACCAATTTCCAGATGGACTGGCCGACTGGATGGACCATGATGTAAAGGATGTCGGCCACAGCCAGATGAAGAATGACCTGATGAACCATGATGTAGTAACGCCGGCAATGAGCTATTCTAGCGATCGTCAAGATATTGGCAGGGATAGCTAGAACACTGACGAACAGATCAATCCCTACAGCTAAGTACACAAGGGTATAATCTATCTGCTGATCAGGTTCGGTCCCATTATTCCGCATTTCAAGGTCGACAGATTCCATATTCGAACAGCAGCGACTTTAAAATTCCTCTCTTCCATGTATGCGAAAGATAATGTATTTTACTGTCGACTCACTAATTGGTTCTTCCATGATAGGAGAACACGCCATTCGCTGACTTGCATGAGAGATCTCCTCAATTCTAGTCGTTATTTGATACCGATCTTCAGCGGACAATTGCGTGTCAAAGAAGTCTAAAAAAACAGAAATCTCATCCATTGAATTATTCATTTCCGTGATTTTTCAGAAATGAGAAAGAGAAAAGGAAATGTCCCTAAAAAGGAGAACCGTCATTTCTCAAAGAGATAAAGATTTGATGAAAAAGATAAAAGATTTGGAAATCCTCTCAATTGTTAATTACTTGTTCATATTTCTCAATCAGATAGTTGTGGAGGAGTCATTGTCTACTCTTCACAATTACGTTGGTCAGTGATACCTTCCTCAACCCTGTTTTACCCGGAGAGGGGTTTCTGGAGCCCCTAGGTTTTTCAGCATTTCTACATAGCTGTACTACTTATGATACTAGCCTTCTGTGGTTCTTACGTAGTTGGCCCATGGAAACATCAAGAATTTGACCTTTGTTTTAAGGCACTCTTCGAAAATCGAGATTTTGTCCATTTCTAGCGAAGTTCAGCATCTTAATCGATCCAAATCACTTGAATATCTAAAGAGAATGACAACTATAAAGTCAATGAAAGACATCAACATTCTCCGACCGCACTCGCCTGACCCGGGGATCGAACCGAAGTCTGCGGTGGAGACTATTGCATTTCGGGAACGCCATTGCCGCCATATTGCTATCGTCAACCGCCGAACCGCATCTAATATTCTGACTCATTAAGGGAGCGACAGCATTCCCTGGGCACGCAACACGCTATGTGAGCAATACGTTCAGATGCCGGCCGCCGCAAGAATGTCATTAACAGATTTTTGAATATTCGATCAATTGCAACACAACACCGCTAGGCCAACAAAATTAGGCCCTAAACAATTCATAATTTTTTTTTAAATGTTTCTCATAGGGCCTGCCGCATGCATGCACAGGCTACGCTTTTATGTAGCGGCCTATACTGTAAACCACTGGATACGAAAATTACATACAAACATATACCAAAATTTCATACAATTTGAAACTAACATTTGATACGAGATTCTCGTATGTTTACAGAGATCTGGTATGTTTTTCATACGAAATCTCACTTAATTTCGTATGTGATTGGTATGTAGCGATGCGAACTATCCTATCTGTGATTGGCTGTTTTACAATTAAATACGAATTGTTGGTATGTTTTATATACGACACCCGATGAAAATTCGTCCTCAGTATTCATTCGTGTTTAGTATGAATAGCTTTAAGTCACATGGCAAAAAATAAGTTACATTTCATACTACTGTCAAATAATATTTTTCCAGTAACACCAGTCGTGAATATTTCTTTGTGAAAGTGTGGTATTGAACCAGATTGGAATTATTCTTAAAGCAACGCCGCATGTCATCGTTGCTACTTGTCTTATGGTATTCACAAGACTCATAATTAGCTCATTTCCATGAACCAAGTTGATAAACATCATCTATATAATACGATAACTATCGAGTAACCATGTTGACTTATATATCTCAAACATAACTATTTTTGTGTTCATGAATTATAATGTGTTTTTATTTCGGATTGATAATATGCTTAATTTCAAAATTGCATAATGCATAATTGTTGATGGTTGAAATCTTATTGGTTATTCATGAAATGCCTTAGACTTACATGTATTAAAATCGAATTCAGTATTGAAAGTTTGACTATTAAATGTCATTATCTTACTACTTACAAAACAGTAGTAACATTAGTGTGATCTTTATTGACAAAAGGCCTTAAATCAACATATATTAGATATCATTGATGCTTTCTTTTAACATTGTGCTGGTATGGCTTTAGTAAACATTTGAAAAAGCATACGAAAAGCATACAAATATATACCAAGAGAATACAGAAATACACCAAAAAAAATTTTTCGTATGCATCCTTCGTATGTGATTGGTATTGAGCGATTTACAGTGTAGATGGTCTGCCAGTAGCCTGTGCATGTAAAAGTTGATTTAGAAATATGAATCTGTCAGGACCAGCATGGTCGCATAGGTTTATCCCTGCCTAGCCGCTTCATAAAGCATATGTGAAGTCAAAAATCGAATTTTACTTTTGCGGGCTACAAATTAGCAATGTAACCCGCGGCGTGATCGCCCTGCATTCAGCTCTGAAATAGGTTGATGACTTCTCATAAAATACATGATAATAATCTAGCGAAAGTCATAACATCACCACAAAAACAGAGAAAAACATTATCATTATTGAAATTATTCAAAATAGAACATCTGAAGAAATGGATTTATTAGCGATTTTACTAATTAGTAAGTTAGAATTATATTCGTACATTAATTACTCAGACCTCGATAAAAAATTCATCAACAGGAGCATAAAAATTAGCAGATCAGTTGCTTTCCCATAAAATGATCCCAGTTGAGTCGAGATCATGGCAAGTCATTACTTGGCACTTTCCACAATAACACAACAAGGGTTTCCCTTTGCAATGCATACAAGTCTGACGCTCTGAAGTTGAGCAGACATGAACATTAACATGCATCGTCTCTTATTATCGTCTCTTCTTCTGTTGGACAAGAAAGGAAGCATTGGAACATGTAACGTTAGTGAAATGGCACAATCTGCTGACATAATACCATAGCAATCGAACAATGAACAGCCAGTTCAACATTAAACATGCCAAATTGTGCAAAGTTTCAGTGACTGTTATCAACCGGATCACACAGCAAAGAGACGCAGTCGATGTCAAGTTCTACAGAGAAGTTTGTGAACGTTTTTTCAAGCGCCTGCTAACTTTTTTTAAAATGATCGGAGAGCCCAACATTATCAAGAAAACTTTTGCGCAATGATCTGAATTCTTTGAATCTGAAGGAATCGTGGCGATCGGAGCATTTTGAAGGAATTCACAGCAATCCACAAGCGACGACGACTATTTTTCCTATCTCTGCAAGGTATTAAAAATTTCCTTTTGCCCACTTAGTAAGTTCCGGCATGTACTACCGTTTTGAATCAGTTTTCACTTCTACCAAAGTAACACGATTAAATAATCTAATTCTGTGCATGTGGTTGACACTTTTACTGACTCAGATGATAATAAGCTGATGAGATGAATGCACTTCTCGTTATCAACATTCAGTACATTGCTATTGTCGGACTTTCTGTGGTGACGCACGAAGCACGATTATTGAAGGCATGCCTTTGCTTCTGCTTTCTGTCTCATCATGGACCGAGAAGTCTCAGCAATACAGTTGCTAGCGCAAATGAACCTTAAGGAATGGCGGTTTAAGGTTTTGACAATGATGAGGTGCCGATACTCCGTCAGTTGACTTTGTAATGCTTCACGTTTATTCAAATTTTTCCTTGAATATGAAATAATTTGATAAATTAACTTGCAGTAGTGCACCGTTGTAGCAATTCCATTCGTCACAAAATCTCCCATTACATAATACATTCCAAAACTTATGACTAATCTGATTCACCTTCATATATTTTATCTTGCTCATGTCATTTGTATTTTCTTAAAAATATGGCTGTATTCGGCTTAAGTCAATAGGTTGGCAATCGCTCATCTTAACAACTTAATTGATGCGATTTGAGGGCAATAAAACTTCATTGACTTTTCCACATCTCAAGATACATACTTACTTATCTCGGGAATGAACTATTGACTCTCTAAATTGATTTAAAAACGATGCGCGTGCAAAGAAACAGCTGAAGATAAAATTGAGCCATAGGCACCTACTCAACTCCATTTTCCTACTCAGAGACTTTTTGATATTGCTCCAATAATAGCTATAACTCCAAATTCTTATGGCTTTTCCTTTCTGTGAAGAGAAAACAAAGCTAATTTTGACATCCCGATAGCTATTTCGCGGCCTCTCTCAGGAGAAGTACGACCGTTGTGATCACAGAATTAGATTGTTTAACCGCATCACTTTGCTGGAAGTGCAAACTGATTCAAACAGATGGCACATGGAGGAAGTTACTAAGTGGGCAAATAGAAATTTTTAATACCTTACAGAGATAGGAAAAATCGTCGTGCGTCGCTTGCGGATTGCTCTGAATTCCTTCAAAATGCTCCGATCGCCACCATTCCTTCAGATTCGAAGAATTCAGATCATTGCGCAAAAGTTTTCTCGATAATGTTGGGCCCTCCGATCATTTTAAAAAAGTTAGCAGGCGCATGAAAAAACGTTCACAAACTTCTCTGCAGAACTTGACATCGTCTGTGTCTCCTCGCTGTGTGATCCGGTTGATAACAGTCACTGAAACATTGCACAATTTGGCGTGTTTAATGTTGAACTGGCTGCTCATTGTTCGATTGCTATGGTAGTTAGTCAGGAGATTGTGCCATTTCATTTACGTTACATGTTCCAATGCTTCCCTTCTAGTCAAACGGAAGAAGAGACGACCTGTCTAATTCTGTGGTTGTGATACACAAAATGTACAGGCAAGTTTAATACTGCTCATGAGACTGTCATAGACTGCGGACATTCGGACAAACTTCAGAGATATCTCAATAGAGCTTTTACAAACACAAAAGATTTACCGAAGACAATAGAACGTAACAAAGGCATGACAAAAGACAAACAAAAGGCGCACTGAGAGATGTTTCAGTGTCCGAATGACATTCACCGAAGTGGACTGAAAGTGGACACTGTCGTCCTCGCTCTAATAAGTCTCCGTCCAACGCCATTTGTCGGCATGCCATATCTTGTGATAGTTTTTCAGGATGTATTTTCTCTTCTTATTTTTCTATTTTTTGTGCTCCGCGGTCCCTTTTCTTCTTCTCATTTTAGAATCTCTGTATACATCTCGTTACCGTCCTGACCTATGTATCCACAAAGACTTAAAACATATCCTACGCTTGCATTGACTTTAGCTTTTGTCTTTTGTCATTCCTTTGTTACGATCTATTGTCCTCGGTAAATCCATTGTGTTAGCAAATGCACTATTGAGATATCTCTGAAGTTTGTCCGAATGTCCGCTGTCTATGCCAGTCTGATGAGCTGTATTAAACTTGTCCGTACATTTAGTGTGTCACAACGGTCGTACATCTCCTGAAGAGAGGCCGCGAAATAGCTATCGGATGTCAAAATTAGCTTTGTTTCCTCTTCATACTATGATTGGGCAATAATCTTGTTTTGTTTTCCTTTTTGAGCATTTCTGATCATCTCAAATTTGCTCATGAGAACATATGAAGTACATATTAAAAATTGGGACTTTTTATCTAATTCTTATCAAATTTGAGCATCTTAATCAACTCAGACTGTTAACAAACTACATTATTTGGGGGTTCATTCATTCACGAATGCGTCTGTGTAATCATTATATAAAAAGATAGATAAGATAACTTTATTGGTCCACATACGATTAGATTCGGTAGACGCATCACAATTCAAAGAGATAAAATCTATAAAATGATAAAAATATACATCAAGGTACACATTACAACGCAAATACTATTTACAAAATTTGATAAATGAAGATTTGTAGCGCAAAGTCCGAGCAAAGGGCTTGCGTAGAGGACAAATACTACGACTGCATCGGGTACGAGAATTGAAGCATTCCTGCAGAGGATGGTTGTCGTCAATCACAATTTTCTGAAAAAGTGACTCACAGGAACGGTTCATGGTACTCAAAACGTCCGGATGAATCTGCTCACCAATCATCTTTGCGGCTCTCTTTTCAATTCGAACGATTTTGTCAGTGAGGTATTTTGGGGCGTTAATAAAAACTGGGCAACAGTAAAGTAAAATAGATCTCACAAAGGCAAAGTACGTTCTACGAATCAAATGTGATGGACAGCCAAATCGTCTCAAATTCGCTAGAACAAATAATCTCTGCGAAGCATGACACACAGTCTTAGTGATATGGATGTTCCATTTCAGATTGTCACAGAAATGGACGCCGAGAATCTTTATGGACGATGCAGTTTTTAAGATATCACAACTGCTAGTTTTGATGGGCTCCACTGATAGATTTTTCCGCGTAATCACATTCATAACGGCACATTTGGAGTAGTTGATGGGAAGACCAATGGAGTTAGACCAAGAAACGATATTGTCGTATTCGGATTGTAGCGAATCTTCCTCGGCTGATCGCAAACAGTGCAGTAATGTTAAATCATCAGCGTACATCACGATTGATGAGTTGGTATGAAGCGCTGAGTATTTGCTAACCGCCATACAAAAAATCAGCGGACCAAGTATGCTGCCCTGTGGAACACCCGACGGGGCAGAGTAGGAGCTCGAGATTGAAGTGTGCAATTTGACAGACTGCTGCCTACCGCTAAGAAAATCCTCCATCCATGAAATTACAGGCAAAGGGATGCCGAATTCTCTACACGATTTGATTGCAGTTTGATGAGGTAATAAATCAAACGCCTTCGCGAAATCGATCGTCAGGACTCTAGCTGCACCAGAGTGGCCAATCCATCCAAATAATGGCAATAAGAATGAAGCACTACTCATAATAGTCTTAAAAGTAATACTATTAATCTTATGTTACAAATAGTGGATTCCAGGTCACATGATGGACATATTATCATGTCTCACAATATCTTTGCTGAATGAGTAGTTATTATAATTCTTCTCTACGACATATCCGTGAGATGGAAGTATGCAATATACAATTTGCATGAATTTTCAAAATGGCTTGGGCTCCTTTCGACCTGTCTTCAATGCCGCTGAACCACAGAGATGGATTCGTCTGTCGCTGCTACCTTAGAGGTGACGCGTTTCTATCTCAGTCATTGTATATAATCGTAGAGAGAGGTGGAAAGATATGTATCACTTTAGCTTACATGATTGCCTGATAGCGCGCACTGCGTAAGGAAAGTTGTATTAGGGAACACACGAACCACCGTTTTCATATTGAAGTCTGAACATCCGCCAAGTGAACTGTACCTATCCTTGACTCAATGTTTCTCCGTGATAAATTCGTTAAATGGAAATATTATTCACATCGTTCAATTCCTCACGGTCTAAATTTACTGACTGTGCGTTCAGTGCGATGTCAATGATTTGGTTTGTCAGAATTTACATTACGTTCAATGGATAATGGATCTTCTTGCCACTCGGGACTAGTTATAAGAGTGACCATCAGCATTAAAAGATATCCTCTCTAGACCAAACAGCGCAGATAAGGCAATTAATTTATCTCTGTGGGTCAATTAAAGAAATTACAACCATAGCAAGAGCATGAAAATACGAAATAATTTATGTGATGTTGGCTGTAATCGTTGGTTGCTAATCTAAAAATGTAAAATTACAGACAGTGAGCGATTTAAGTAGCCAGAATTCATGAAGAAAAATTGCAATTTTTTTCCATTCCATTTGAAAAAAAGGAAAAATCTTCAAGGGCGCAGTTGCTTGGCAACCCCCAAGTACATCAATAATTATCTTACTGAATTTTCCGCTGTTTTTGTTCGAGGATTCTGATTGCATCTGAAGTTTGTTACAGTGGTTTGGCAGCAGTGAGGGCATGTTGATACTGATTTTTAACTTGCATGCAGATTTGAAACTCTTAAACAACGCAGACAAACCAATTTATCTCTGTGCGTTCAGCTGTCTCAAATCAATCAAATTTTCTGCCAACATTGCTTTAGAGCGCCCCCGACCGCAAATTTCATCTAGCTCGTAAACGAAGGAAGATGCGAACTCCAAATTTTAGATGGCTACAGCTTTTTTTTAATAGCATCGGTTCAATACTTTCGTCACGATGAGATTTCAAAAATTTGAATGTACGAAAGATTTATTGAATTCTGCAATATTTTCGCTTTGAATGCTTTCAAGTTAAACAGAATAATTTAATATTGAGTTGCATCCTCAGCTGAAAAAAAGGAAGCAATATGTGCTGAAGCCACATACCAAATTTTGTGCAAATCGGAGAAGCACTTTTTGAATTAGGAGCAATAACTTGAAGTGCAGCGATGCCGGCATCTTGATCTGACTTCTTCTGACCTCATCGTCTGAGCAGAAGGCACTTGAGGTCAACAAAGTAATTTCTCTACAACTCGTGAAGCGATGATGACTAGACGACATCCCTCACATTTATATGCAAGGTGTGGCAAAGTAGTGGTCTTGGGAAGATTTCAAATGGCAGTGAATGAGACGAAGAGGGAGAGAGAACAATGTACAAGTCACGTGTAGCGATGATGCGTCGAACAGAGGAATACAGATCAAGCTGCAGACATCGCTACACTTCATGTTATCATCTCGTTTGGTGACGATTGATTCATTTATGCAGATTTGAGACAAATTTGAAAACCTGGGGGCGGGGGGGAGATAACCCACAAGTACCCGGAAATGTTCTCGTGTCAATTTGAACAGAAAATGATAATTCCCTTGCAGATTCTACTTAGTCTTCGATGATTTGAATTCAAAATTCAAAATTGTGAGATGTTCAAAAATTGCAGTAAAAATCATCTTTTTGACCTTTCATTTGACCTCCACAGTGACCTTGAATATCAAAACAATGATGATATCCTAAATCGTCATGATGAGAGTTCCCATTTGGTGTATTTTGTTTTAAAAGTCGATATTTGGTTCCGGAAATAAGCAGAGGGCACTGAGCACCCCCACCCACAGCAGCGCGCGTTTGTCAAAACACCCCAATGGGGTGAGGGTTAAATATTTTCATGTGATGCCTGATGAAAACATTTCCTTTATCAAGGCCACCTGCAATCTTTTTCTCTCTGTTATCTCAGCCGCAGAATCGCTAAACCATTATTTTCGCATTTTCACCACTGTTCCCGATGTCATTCTAGAGCTCAATGGATGATCTTATTAGGAAGTCGCAATTGATTTCAACCGAAGAACGAATCCTTGTAAAGGTGTGCAGGTGATGCCAGTCAAGGCAAAGTTTGTCTTAGCCCATCACAAGTTCATAGATAAATATCACCTCTAGAAAAATCTGACTATCTGAAGGCTTTGAACTTCCCAAGGTTATTCACATGCCTAAATTCGCGGATAATTGCGCAACATTATCTGTAGATATGTGCTGATGGAATTTGAGTAAGAAAATTATGCTAAGTACTGAATGCTTTATCTTAATAAATAATTCGCCCATTATCTATGGTGCAACATTGTATAACATGATGCATATCTGGAATCGACAGCATGCGACCATCCTTTCAAAGATGACAATATCCTTTAACATCTTGTTTGTTCTCTTCTTTTTCCTATTCCCATAGAGTGGCCATTCCATTGCAATGTCTTCCTCTCTTTTCATCTCAATTTTGATGTGAAGATTTTTTTAAATTTGTTAAAACTTACAACTTTTGCAGGATTAAGTGTATTATCTTTGTGCTACTTTGTTCAATAGCTTCATTTTTTCTATTGAAAATGATCCAGTTTTAAAATGCAGAGTAAATTGTAGATTTTTACATTGACAGACTTTCAGAGCACGCGGAAAAGTTGAACAAACTCATGTACATGTAGGTCTCCATCTCCTGATCAAAAGTTCATACATTAATTATGTGCAAATAGGTCTACATGTATACTGTAGACTGAAACATATTTGTCGACATTCAAACTCCAGCCAGCACAAGTTTCTGCAGGGACTAATAGATAATGAGACTTTCACAGAATGATGTACACCTCATAGTCCGGCAGCCAGCACGACTTTCTGCAGGGAATGAGGCCGAAAGTTGAGACTTTCACAGAATGATGTACAACTCATAGTCCGGCAGCCAACACGAGTTTCCGAAGGGAACGAGGCCGAGAATGAGACTTTCACAGAATGATGTACACCTCATAGTCCGGCAGCCAGCACGAGTTTCTGCAGGGAACGAGGCCGAAAGTTGAGACTTTCACAGAATGATGTACAACTCATAGTCCGGCAGCCAACACGAGTTTCTGCAGGGAACGAGGCCGAGAATGAGACTTTCACAGAATGATGTACACCTCATAGTCCGGCAGGCAGCACGAGTTTGTGCAGGGAACGAGGCCGACAATGAGACTTTCACAGAATGATGTATACCCTATGGCTACGGCGAACCTGTGTGTCGACCGAGTTCTACCTGGTTCCTCTTCTTGTCAGACACGATCAAAATACATATTAATCCAATGAGAAGTAGATCGAAGTTTTCGGTGGAAATGAGGTTTTCAATGCTGTCTCTGATTAAGTTGAAAGAACAAAGTCTAATGCCATGACTTTCCACATGGAGTTTTTTATCAGATCACTACCTATCACGAGTATGTTTTATTACCAAGTTTCTCGTCAGTCAAGAGAGAAGTTTGACAAATTGCTATATTGCCAACATCATTCGCACATGAATATGATAGGAAATAACCTGAAGACATTCCTCGTTCAACTTTAATCAGAGAAAAGATTGAAAACCTCACTTTAGACGAAAACTTCAAATTGCGTCCAATTGGATTGACATTAATTTTTCTTTGATCGTGTCCGACAAGAAGAGGAAACCAGGTAGAACTCGGCAGATGCTAGAATCGTACTAGGCATGAGGTGTACATCATTCTGTGAAAGTCTCATTTTCGGCTTCGTTCCCTGCACAAACTCGTGCTGGCTGCCGGACTATGAGGTGTGCATCATTCTGTGAAAGTCTCATTCTCGGCATCGTTCCCTGCACAAACTCGTGCTGGCTGCCGGACTATGAGTTGTACATCATTCTGTGAAAGTCTCATTGTCGGCCTCGTTCACTGCACAAACTCGTGCTGCCTGCCGGACTATGAGGTGTACATCATTCTGTGAAAGTCTCATTCTCGGCCTCGTTCCCTGCAGAAACTCGTGCTGGCTGCCGGACTATGAGTTGTACATCATTCTGTGAAAGTCTCATTCTCGGCCTCGTTCCCTGCAGAAACTCGTGCTGGCTGCCGGACTATGAGGTGTACATCATTCTGTGAAAGTCTCATTCTCGGCATCGTTCCCTGAACAAACTCGTGCTGGCTGCGGCCTATGAGGTGTACATCATTCTGTGAAAGTCTCATTCTCGGCCTCGTTCCCTGCAGAAATTCGTGTTGGCTGCCGGACTATGAGGTGTGCATCATTCTGTGAAGGTCTCATTTTCGGCCTCGTTCCCTGCACAAACTCGTGCTGGCTGCCGGAATATGAGGCGCACATCATTCTGGGAAAGTCTCATTGTCGGCCTCGTTCCCTGCAGAGACTCGTGCTGGCTACCGGACTATGAGGTGTACATCATTCTGTGAAAGTCTCATTGTCGGCCTCGTTCCCTGCAGAAACTCGTGCTGGCTGCCGGACTATGAGGTGTACATCATTCTTTGAAAGTCTCATTGTCGGCCTCGTTCCCTGCACAAACTTGTGCTGGCTGCGGAATATGAGGTGTACATCATTCTGTGAAAGTCTCATTCTCGGCCTCGTTCCCTGCACAAACTCGTGCTGGCTGCCGGACTATGAGGTGTACATCATTCTGTGAAAGTCTCATTGTCGGCCTCGTTCCCTGCAGAAACTCGTGCTGGCTGCCGGACTATGAGGTGTACATCATTCTGTGAAAGTCTCAACTTCTGCCTCGTTCCCTGCAGAGACTCGTGCTGGCTACCGGACTATGAGGTGTACATCATTCTGTGAAAGTCTCATTCTCGGCCTCGTTCCCTGCAGAAACTGGTGTTGGCTGCGGACTATGAGGTGTACATCATTCTGTGAAAGTCTCATTGTCGGCCTCGTTCCCTGCAGAAACTAGTGGTGGCTGCCGGACTATGAGGTGTACATCATTCTGTGAAAGTCTCATTCTCGGCCTCGTTCCCTGCAGAAACTCGTGTTGGCTGCCGGACTATGAGGTGCACATCATTCTGTGAAAGTCTCATTGTCGGCCTCGTTCCCTGCACAAACTCGTGTTGCCTGCCGGACTATGAGGTGTACATCATTCTGTGAAAGTCTCATTCTCGGCCTCGTTCCCTGCAGAAACTAGTGGTGGCTGCCGGACTATGAGGTGTACATCATTCTGTGAAAGTCTCATTCTCGGCATCGTTCCCTGCACAAACTCGTGCTGGCTGCCGGACTATGAGGTGTGCATCATTCTGTGAGAGTCTCACTTTCGGCCTCGTTCCCTGCAGAAACTGGTGTTGGCTGCGGAATATGAGGTGTACATCATTCTGTGAAAGTCTCATTCTCGGCCTCGTTCCCTGCAGAAACTCGTGTTGGCTGCCGGACTATGAGGTGTGCATCATTCTGTGAAGGTCTCATTTTCGGCCTCGTTCCCTGCACAAACTCGTGCTGGCTGCCGGAATATGAGGCGCACATCATTCTGTGAAAGTCTCATTCTCGGCCTCGTTCCCTGCAGAAACTCGTGTTGGCTGCCAGACTATGAGGAGTTTATCATTCTGTGAAAGTCTCATTCTCGGCCTCGTTCCCTGCACAAACTTGTGCTGGCTGCCGGACTATGAGGTGTACATCATTCTGTGAAAGTCTCATTCTCGGCATCGTTCCCTGCAGAAACTCGTGCTGGCTGCCGGACTATGAGGTGTGCATCATTCTGTGAAGGTCTCATTTTCGGCCTCGTTCCCTGCACAAACTCGTGCTGGCTGCCGGAATATGAGGCGCACATCATTCTGGGAAAGTCTCATTGTCGGCCTCGTTCCCTGCAGAGACTCGTGCTGGCTACCGGACTATGAGGTGTACATCATTCTGTGAAAGTCTCATTGTCGGCCTCGTTCCCTGCAGAAACTCGTGCTGGCTGCCGGACTATGAGGTGTACATCATTCTTTGAAAGTCTCATTGTCGGCCTCGTTCCCTGCACAAACTTGTGCTGGCTGCGGAATATGAGGTGTACATCATTCTGTGAAAGTCTCATTCTCGGCCTCGTTCCCTGCACAAACTCGTGCTGGCTGCCGGACTATGAGGTGTACATCATTCTGTGAAAGTCTCATTGTCGGCCTCGTTCCCTGCAGAAACTCGTGCTGGCTGCCGGACTATGAGGTGTACATCATTCTGTGAAAGTCTCAACTTCTGCCTCGTTCCCTGCAGAGACTCGTGCTGGCTACCGGACTATGAGGTGTACATCATTCTGTGAAAGTCTCATTCTCGGCCTCGTTCCCTGCAGAAACTGGTGTTGGCTGCGGACTATGAGGTGTACATCATTCTGTGAAAGTCTCATTGTCGGCCTCGTTCCCTGCAGAAACTAGTGGTGGCTGCCGGACTATGAGGTGTACATCATTCTGTGAAAGTCTCATTCTCGGCCACGTTCCCTGCAGAAACTCGTGATGGCTGCCGGACTATGAGGTGCACATCATTCTGTGAAAGTCTCATTGTCTGCCTCGTTCCCTGCACAAACTCGTGTTGCCTGCCGGACTATGAGGTGTACATCATTCTGTGAAAGTCTCATTCTCGGCCTCGTTCCCTGCAGAAACTAGTGGTGGCTGCCGGACTATGAGGTGTACATCATTCTGTGAAAGTCTCATTCTCGGCATCGTTCCCTGCACAAACTCGTGCTGGCTGCCGGACTATGAGGTGTGCATCATTCTGTGAGAGTCTCACTTTCGGCCTCGTTCCCTGCAGAAACTGGTGTTGGCTGCGGAATATGAGGTGCACATCATTCTGTGAAAGTCTCATTCTCGGCCTCGTTCCCTGCAGAAACTCGTGTTGGCTGCCGGACTATGAGGTGTGCATCATTCTGTGAAGGTCTCATTTTCGGCCTCGTTCCCTGCACAAACTCGTGCTGGCTGCCGGAATATGAGGCGCACATCATTCTGTGAAAGTCTCATTGTCGGCCTCGTTCCCTGCAGAAACTCGTGTTGGCTGCCGGACTATGAGGAGTACATCATTCTGTGAAAGTCTCATTCTCGGCCTCGTTCCCTGCACAAACTTGTGCTGGCTGCCGGACTATGAGGTGTACATCATTCTGTGAAAGTCTCATTCTCGGCATCGTTCCCTGCAGAAACTCGTGCTGGCTGCCGGACTATGAGGTGTACATCATTCTGTGAAAGTCTCAACTTCGGCCTCGTTCCCTGCACAAACTCGTGCTGGCTGCCGGACTATGAGGTGTACATCATTCTGTGAAAGTGTCATTCTCGGCATCGTTCCCTGCAGAAACTCGTGTTGGCTGCCGGACTACGAGGTGTGCATTATTCTGTGAGAGTCTCACTTTCGGCCTCGTTCCCTGCAGAAACTGGTGTTGGCTGCGGAATATGAGGTGTACATCATTCTGTGAAAGTCTCATTGTCGGCATCGTTCCCTGCAGAAACTCGTGTTGGCTGCCGGACTATGAGGTGTGCATCATTCTGTGAAGGTCTCATTTTCGGCCTCGTTCCCTGCAGAAACTCGTGGTGGCTGCCAGACTACGAGGCGCACATCATTCTGGGAAAGTCTCACTCTTGGCCTCGTTCCCTGCACAAACTCGTGCTGACTGCCGGAATATGAGGAGTTTATCATTCTGTGAAAGTCTCATTCTCGGCCTCGTTCCCTGCACAAACTTGTGCTGGCTGCGGAATATGAGGTGTACATCATTCTGTGAAAGTCTCATTCTCGGCATCGTTCCCTGCACAAACTCGTGCTGGCTGCCGGACTATGAGGTGTACATCATTCTGTGAAAGTCTCATTGTCGGCCTCGTTCCCTGCAGAAACTCGTGCTGGCTGCCGGACTATGAGGTGTACATCATTCTGTGAAAGTCTCATTGTCGGCCTTTTTCCCTGCAGAGACTCGTGCTGGCTACCGGACTATGAGGTGTACATCATTCTGTGAAAGTCTCATTCTCGGCCTCGTTCCCTGCAGAAACTGGTGTTGGCTGCGGACTATGAGGTGTACATCATTCTGTGAAAGTCTCAACTTCGGCCTCGTTCCCTGCAGAAACTAGTGGTGGCTGCCGGACTATGAGGTGTACATCATTCTGTGAAAGTCTCATTGTCGGCCTCGTTCCCTGCACAAACTCGTGCTGGCTGCCGGACTATGAGGTGTGCATCATTCTGTGAGAGTCTCACTTTCGGCCTCGTTCCCTGCAGAAACTGGTGTTGGCTGCGGAATATGAGGTGTACATCATTCTGTGAAAGTCTCATTCTCGGCCTCGTTCCCTGCAGAAACTCGTGCTGGCTGCCGGACTATGAGGTGTACATCATTCTGTGAAAGTCTCATTGTCGGCCTCGTTCCCTGCAGAAACTCGTGCTGGCTGCCGGACTATGAGGCGTACATCATTCTGTGAAAGTCTCATTGTCGGCCTCGTTCCCTGCAGAAACTCGTGTTGGCTGCCGGACTATGAGGTGTACATCATTCTGTGAAAGTCTCATTGTCGGCCTCGTTCCCTGCACAAACTCGTGCTGGCTGCCGGATTATGAGGTGTACATCATTCTGTGAAAGTCTGATTTTCGGCATCGTTCCCTGCAGAAACTCGTGCTGGCTGCCGGACTATGAGGTGTACATCATTCTGTGAAAGTCTCAACTTCTGCCTCGTTCCCTGCACAAACTCGTGCTGGCTGCCGGACTATGAGGTGTACATCATTCTGTGAAAGTGTCATTCTCGGCATCGTTCCCTGCACAAACTCGTGCTGGCTGCCGGACTATGAGGTGTGCATTATTCTGTGAGAGTCTCACTTTCGGCCTCGTTCTCTGCAGAAACTGGTGTTGGCTGCGGAATATGAGGTGTACATCATTCTGTGAAAGTCTCATTGTCGGCCTCGTTCCCTGCAGAAACTCGTGTTGGCTGCCGGACTATGAGGTGTGCATCATTCTGTGAAGGTCTCATTTTCGGCCTCGTTCCCTGCAGAAACTGGTGTTGGCTGCGGACTATGAGGTGTACATCATTCTGTGAAAGTCTCATTGTCGGCCTCGTTCCCTGCAGAAACTCGTGGTGGCTGCCGGACTACGAGGCGCACATCATTCTGGGAAAGTCTCACTCTTGGCCTCGTTCCCTGCACAAACTCGTGCTGGCTGCCGGAATATGAGGAGTTTATCATTCTGTGAAAGTGTCATTCTCGGCCTCGTTCCCTGCACAAACTTGTGCTGGCTGCGGAATATGAGGTGTACATCATTCTGTGAAAGTCTCATTGCCGGCCTTTCTCCCTGCAGAGACTCGTGCTGGCTACCGGACTATGAGGTGTACATCATTCTGTGAAAGTCTCATTCTCGGCCTCGTTCCCTGCAGAAACTGGTGTTGGCTGCGGACTATGAGGTGTACATCATTCTGTGAAAGTCTCATTGTCGGCCTCGTTCCCTGCAGAAACTAGTGGTGGCTGCCGGACTATGAGGTGTACATCATTCTGTGAAAGTCTCAACTTCGGCCTCGTTCCCTGCACAAACTCGTGCTGGCTGCCGGACTATGAGGTGTACATCATTCTGTGAAAGTGTCATTCTCGGCATCGTTCCCTGCACAAACTCGTGCTGGCTACCGGACTATGAGGTGTACATCATTCTGTGAAAGTCTCATTGTCGGTCTGGTTCCCTGCAGAAACTCGTGTTGGCTGCGGACTATGAGGTGTACATCATTCTGTGAAAGTCTCATTGTCGGCCTCGTTCCCTGCAGAAACTCGTGTTGGCTGCGGACTATGAGGTGTGCATCATTCTGTGAAATTCTCATTTTCGGCCTCCTTCCCTGCAGAAACTCGTGTTGGCTGCGGACTATGAGGTGTACATCATTCTGTGAAAGTCTCATTGTCGGCCTCGTTCCCTGCAGAAACTCGTGGTGGCTGCCGGACTACGAGGCGCACATCATTCTGGGAAAGTCTCACTCTTGGCCTCGTTCCCTGCACAAACTCGTGCTGGCTGCCGGACTATGAGGAGTAAATCATTCTGTGAAAGTCTCATTCTCGGCTCGTTCCTGCACAAACTTGTGCTGGCTGCGGAATATGAGGTGTACATCATTCTGTGAAAGTCTCATTGCCGGCCTTTCTCCCTGCAGAGACTCGTGCTGGCTACCGGACTATGAGGTGTACATCATTCTGTGAAAGTCTCATTCTCGGCCTCGTTCCCTGCAGAAACTCGTGTTGGCTGCCGGACTATGAGGTGTACATCATTCTGTGAAAGTCTCATTGTCGGCCTCGTTCCCTGCAGAAACTCGTGGTGGCTGCCGGACTATGAGGTGTACATCATTCTGTGAAAGTCTCATTCTCGGCCTCGTTCCCTGCAGAAACTCGTGTTGGCTGCCGGACTATGAGGTGTACATCATTCTGTGAAAGTCTCATTGTCGGCCTCGTTCCCTGCACAAACTCGTGTTGCCTGCCGGACTATGAGGTGTACATCATTCTGTGAAAGTCTCATTCTCGGCCTCGTTCCCTGCAGAAACTAGTGGTGGCTGCCGGACTATGAGGTGTACATCATTCTGTGAAAGTCTCATTTTCGGCCTCGTTCCCTGCAGAAACTGGTGTTGGCTGCCACACTATGAGTTGTACATCATTCTGTGAAAGTCTCATTTCGGCCTCGTTCCCTGCACAAACTCGTGCTGGCTGCCGGACTATGAGGTGTACATCATTCTGTGAAAGTCTCATTCTCGGCATCGTTCCCTGCACAAACTCGTGCTGGCTGCCGGACTATGAGGTGTGCATCATTCTGTGAGAGTCTCACTTTCGGCCTCGTTCCCTGCAGAAACTCGTGTTTGGCTGCGGAATATGAGGTGTACATCATTCTGTGAAAGTCTCATTCTCGGCCTCGTTCCCTGCTTAAACTCGTGTTGGCTGGCGGACTATGAGGTGTGTATCATTCTGTGAAGGTCTCATTTTCGGCCTCGTTCCCTGCACAAACTCGTGCTGGCTGCCAGAATATGAGGCGCACATCATTCTGTGAAAGTCTCATTCTCGGTCTCGTTCCCTGCACAAACTCGTGATGACTGCCGGAATATGAGGAGTTTATCATTCTGTGAAAGTCTCATTCTCGGCCTCGTTCCCTGCACAAACTTGTGCTGGCTGCCGGACTATGAGGTGTACATCATTCTGTGAAAGTCTCATTGTCGGCCTCGTTCCCTGCAGAAACTCGTGCTGGCTGCCGGACTATGAGGTGTACATCATTCTGTGAAAGTCTCAACTTCTGCCTCGTTCCCTGCACAAACTCGTGCTGGCTGCCGGACTATGAGGTGTACATCATTCTGTGAAAGTGTCATTCTCGGCATCGTTCCCTGCACAAACTCGTGCTGGCTGCCGGACTATGAGGTGTGCATCATTCTGTGAGAGTCTCACTTTCGGCCTCGTTCCCTGCAGAAACTGGTGTTGGCTGCGGAATATGAGGTGTACATCATTCTGTGAAAGTCTCATTGTCGGCCTCGTTCCCTGCAGAAACTCGTGTTGGCTGCCGGACTATGAGGAGTGCATCATTCTGTGAAGGTTTCATTTTCGGCCTCGTTCCCTGCAGAAACTCGTGTTGGCTGCCGGACTACGAGGCGCACATCATTCTGGGAAAGTCTCATTCTTGGCCTCGTTCCCTGCACAAACTCGTGCTGACTGCCGGAATATGAGGAGTTTATCATTCTGTGAAAGTCTCATTCTCGGCCTCGTTCCCTGCACAAACTTGTGCTGGCTGCGGAATATGAGGTGTACATCATTCTGTGAAAGTCTCATTGCCGGCCTTTCTCCCTGCAGAGACTCGTGCTGGCTACCGGACTATGAGGTGTACATCATTCTTTGAAAGTCTCATTGTCGGCCTCGTTCCCTGCAGAAACTCGTGCTGGCTGCCGGACTATGAGGTGTACATCATTCTTTGAAAGTCTCACTTTCGGCCTCGTTCCCTGCAGAAACTGGTGTTGGCTGCGGACTATGAGGTGTACATCATTCTGTGAAAGTCTCATTCTCGGCCTCGTTGCCTTCAGAGACTCGTGCTGGCTGCCGGACTATGAGTTGTACATCATTCTGTGAAAGTCTCATTGTCGGCCTCGTTCCCTGCAGAAACTCGTGTTGGCTGCCGGACTATGAGTTGTACATCATTCTGTGAAAGTCTCATTCTCGGCCTCGTTGCCTTCAGAGATTCGTGCTGGCTGCCGGACTATGAGTTGTACATCATTCTGTGAAAGTCTCATTGTCGGCCTCGTTCCCTGCAGAAACTCGTGTTGGCTGCCGGACTATGAGGTGCACATCATTCTGTGAAAGTCTCATTGTCGGCCTCGTTCCCTGCAGAAACTCGTGTTGGCTGCCGGACTATGAGTTGTACATCATTCTGTGAAAGTCTCATTGTCGGCCTCGTTCCCTGCAGAAACTCGTGTTGGCTGCCGGACTATGAGTTGTACATCATTCTGTGAAAGTCTCATTCTCGGCCTCGTTGCCTTCAGAGACTCGTGCTGGCTGCCGGACTATGAGGTGCACATCATTCTGTGAGGGTCTCATTGTCGGCCTCGTTCCCTGCAGAAACTCGTGTTGGCTGCCGGACTATGAGGTGCACATCATTCTGTGAGGGTCTCATTGTCGGCCTCGTTCCCTGCAGAAACTCGTGCTGGCTGCCGGACTATGAGGTGTACATCATTCTGTGAGGGTCTCATTGTCGGCCTCGTTCCCTGCAAAAACTCGTGCTGGCTGCCGGACTATGAGGTGTATATCATTCTGTGAAAGTCTCATTTTCGGCCTCGTTCCCTGCAGAAACTCGTGCTGACGGATGGAGGGCTACTTCTGCGACAATTGGAAAACGAATTTTTTCTCTACAATTTGAGTTCACCTCTGAAACCGTTGCAATTTGTGCTGTTGCGTGAAAATGTATTTTGCCAGCCACGTCAATGAAAAAAGGAAAATGATCGATTCAAGAAGCCATTATTTGAATTTCTAGGCCTGCGGCAGTCTTGTCTCACGTCTGTTTCCTAATTGGACGCTGTTATGTGCTGCTTCTCATCTTCCCCCGGAGGAGAAAACATTAATTACTCTACAACATCGGCTCCATGGACAGACAGACAGACAGGAAAACGAGACGCAAAGTTATCGATATTTTCATAACTCTGCGTGGGTGGAGCAGCAGGATGAGCATCATTTTGAACAGAGCGACGGTTAATTGAAACGTGAAGAAAAGTATTTAACGAAACATTTCGTGCCTATGTTTAGAGAATCAGTTCGTCTCCATTTCACTCATTTTAATGAACCAGAAGCGATAAGTCGACAACAGAAACATAGTCTTTCAGAAGCAGCTCATTTCAATGGCTAACAGCAGCAGATATGGACTTTATCAGTTTCTCCAGAACACCACTTCTCGTGAGATAATTTTTTCAAGTAGCGCTTGGGCCAAAAAGAATCTTTTCCATCTACTATGCCGGCCGTAAGTTCAATACAAATGTAATTTTCATTTAAATTTTCACTTATTGCTGTCTTCTTTATCATAGATTCAAAGTAATCACTTTTGTCGATGTTACCCTGTTTTGATTAAGTCACTCATTGATTACAGGCATAGATATCGGATTTAAATTTTGAAAAGTAAGAACTTGTGCATTATATGTACAAACGGAATTCACTTTTCACCACTGCATTGACTGCAACGAAGTGAGTAAGAAGTATGTTAAGAATGATGGTTCTTCATGAAGAAGGCAAGACTTTGACAGAAATCGGTAACCGTCTCGGAGCATCTCATTCTGCAGCTTTTCGCTGTTTATCTCGCTGCAGGTCAACAGAGCCTCACTGCGAATTTCCAAATATTACCACAAACATTTATTGGATATGGCCCACTGAAAGGTCGAATTTGTCACCTTTTCTGGAAATTGCCGCATTTAAAGAACTCATTTTTTAAGTGCTGTCTTTTTTTTCTCTCTTTTGTGGTACTACTTTTTGAAAGCCAATTTTTGCAAACAGCCTCCAACAAAACGCGAGAGTTTTCAATATGAGGACAGTAATTTATAAATGAATTCCGCCATGATCGTCTGCCATACCATAGACATCAAAGAGAGCGATGGAAATTCAAATGTTATGCAGATACTACTTATTGAAAAGTTGAGCAGTAGTGATATTTTAGAGCAGTCTTTTTTCTGCATTTTGAATAGCTATTTATAAAGCGAAGATGAGCATGTTAGGGTAGATGAATGCCAGGGTGACAAGGTTTTCACACACACGCACACACGAATCTCACTAAACAAAAGCAACCCTCATCGTGATCTTAGAATATTATAGAATTCTGATAAAATTTTCCTGTGATGAAACGAGTAATTTGCGAGTCTCCAGTCCATCGGTAACAAAATTTGAGAAATGGGGGGGGGGCCACAGAGTCAGTCAATTCTGATAGATTAAGAAAAGGCAGACAATTTGTTGGGTTGAAAATTACATTATCGCTTTCCTGTGAGCTTTCGGACTTCGTCCAAGTGAATGCTGATTCACCGTATTTGCCTGAGGAAGGACACTGACCGAAGGCTCGTGTGAAAGCAACAATTCATTAATTTTGAAGCCAAGAGGAAAACGTTTCTTTTTCTTAATATGTAACTAAATTTAATATCGATGGTGCCAACTGGGCATGTTATTATGATTTGCAAAGCCTACTGTCATAAGGTGAAGGTAGTCGATTCTGAATTGAATGTACCTGAGGCTTGGTCATGACAATTATAAAACGCAGAATTAAATTTTTCGCTAACCAATTAATAACTCAATAATTTCTCTTTCTTGGCATTCGAACCTCCAGCGACAATGAAAGAGGAGTGAGTGAATTTTGACAAAACATGAAAAATGTATTTTTAATTGTCTACTTTGTGACGAAGCTCACGCTCAAATGCGATATACTCCTGCTACGGGCATGAGAATTCAGATCCATACAAACCAGCTGTACCGAATGCATCAATGAGTCTGCAATGGTATCAATACCACATCCGTCTCGCTCTTCATCCTCACCGCAAAGATCAGGGATGAAGTCTCAAAAGAAATGTTATCATTTCCCATTTCATCTAAAAAATTTAATTTTCACAAACGTGATCTATCTTTGAACAGCTCTAATAAATCCAAACATCAGAAGAATAGTTTTACAAAGCTGTGTTTGATTTTTGATGAATAAAGTACCCGAGGATGCTACCTAGCGAGTGACTTTCATATTTTCTCTAATGAATCTGACGAGAGAATTCAGACAGAGAAAGTATTGCGAGACATGACCTGATGATGTCTGTTGGCGAGTCTGCACTCTTTTGAGTTTACTGAAACTTCAAGCGATGCAAAATATTTTGCCGTCAATTATATTCTACGTCAATGTTCTTATTTAGTTGCTCTTAACCTACGCCCCACTGCTGATCTCCCAAACTATTGCACTGACTTTGCCAAGCCACACATCAATCAAATAGGCATTGAAAGGGGATTTGATTTTTAACGAGTCACTCTTCAGAGCAACGGGTACCCCAGTACGTTTATAGATAAGTACAGTGTCCCACGATGTGTTGAGCCTGTGGTTTTTGGCCCTGCCCGCAAACAGGTGTTTTTGTGTCTTCCTTTTCGAGGTGACCATGCTCTGAAATTTATACGTCGACGTGTTCTGTCATTGACTCAAACAGTGTATCCAACTGCAGAGCCTGTGCTTGTGTGCCACACTAGACGTATTCCTGTACCACGTCTGAAGGATCCCGTACCACCTCTTAGTCGCGCCTGTCTCATATACAAGTTCACATGTGACTGCGGACACAGGGCGCACTCAGAGGTGTCTCGGGATTCGCATGCGTGAACACTTTCCCAAGTGGCTGGAGGTTGCTCGTTCTTCTGTTGCTCCGTCCAGTGCTATATGTAGACATATCATTTCTTGTAATCGCTTTGTTGGCAACGTTTTTTCTTCTTACTTTTGTGTTTTGAGTTTCTCAAAGTATTATTTTCTTTTACCTATTTTAGAGTTTCTTTGCATATCATACATGCGTCCAGCCCTCTGTGTGCAAAAGGAACTGAAACATTCCCTTTCTTTACCATGGTGCTAACTAATTTGTTATTTACTTCACCTTTTGCCCCTTTTTTCCCATTTATTTTTTTTTGGTATTAATTATTATTATTAATTCAGTAATTGTTCAATTTTTTTATTTATTTATTTCATGACTTTTATTGTACTGTGTGTGTATAGTTAACATTGCTTGTCATTATTTTCATGTGTTCTGGTCGATGATGCTATGACAGTGATTGTGTACGAGGTGAATTGACATTACGTGAACTGATTTTCTGTAGCTTGCATGTCTGTGTTTATGTCACAACGGTCGTATTCCTCGTGATGAGAGGCCGCGAAAGCGCTCAGGAGAAATAAATATGATGAATTCATTGGCGTTACTTTGTCTGCAAAAGTTGATCGGGCATAGACATTGCTTCAAAGATTGAAAGAGGATTCAGAAAAACAGCATCACTTTTATTTCTAGGGTCATCCCTGGACTGAAGCAAAGGTCAAAGGTCAAAAACCGCCAATTTTTGAAATATTTTCCATTGGATCACTATTTGAAATGGAAAATGACAACAAAAACTAATAAACCATGCACTAATCGAAATATCTGGTTAAGTTGGTTAATAAAACGATTAAGCGATGATAATTGATCGCTCTGAGATTGCATTATTGCATTAGATGAGGTTAAAGGTCATATAATTCAAACTTTTAGCTCAGCATAAATAGCACTAAAATCGCACATTTTGGTATTAAGTTTCTGCAGGTGAAGAAAAAATCCAATTTCGGTGACTTTTATTTGAGACACTGAGGCTAAATGCGATATCATTCTGAAAATTTTTAACAACTGCTGATTATGCAGAACTACACTGTAAACTCTAGGGCACGAAATTTCGCTTGAATTAGGCACGAAATTTAGGCATCAATTCTAACCAACACAAGGCACGAGTAGGCACAAAGTTTGTAGTGCCGAGTTGTTCTCCATTGATTTTTTCTCCGATTTCATTGGATAAACAAACATTTGGTTTGGTGCCTATTCGTGCCTAGTGGCACCTACTGGCGCATCGATGTACCAGAAAGGCATTCACTAGGCGCTAACTGGCACGAAATTTCATAGCTTTTCATAGCTATGCAATTTGAATGTGCATAACAATTTTAGACACTTTTTTGATGCAAAACCAATCGCTTCGGAATGTTAAAGATACTAAAACATAACGCGACAGTGTTCTATCTGGCATGTTTCTTGCTATATCAATGCTAATTTATTGCTTTTATTCATACATGTATAATAATGCTGTATGAATAGTATTTCAAATTTCAAACATTGAAACAGTAAAAAGTCTTTTTTTCATGAGATAAATTGACATAAATTTTATAATTCATATGGACTGAGTGATCTCCTGTGTAGTCTACATACTGAATAAATATTCATATTATAAAAAGCATTGATGTTATCAAAATCATTAATTTGTGTCTATTATGCAACACTACATTAATTCATTCGAGAAAAAGTTTGAAATGAGAGCAGAAGGTAAATTCCAACGATTTTTAGGCATCGTAACTAGTTTTCATTTAGCTCGTACGGCCAAAATATTTGGCCAAAATTAAATCTTTTACTCCCAAAAGATGCGCAATTAAAAGTTAGGAAAAGTCACGGAAGGTAGACTTCTCACACAAAGACGTTCAGCTGTGGGATTAAAAAGTATCTAGGGCGAGGCCGAATCGGCCCCTCCCTAAGCCAGATAGGGTTAAGTTTTTGTTATCAAAGTCGACGGTTCTCTTATTCACTATTATTCTATCCGCAAGTATCATGCATGTCCTACGTAGAAGTTGCATTTTTCCAGCAGTTTGCAGATGAGCATGTTTGTTTCGGATTCTATCGCTATCGACACTACAGTATTATAATTTCAAATTCCTTTTCCAAATTATATCTTTTTCAGAAGATTCGAATTCTGAATTTTTGATAATTGCATTTATTTAGCTTCGATTAACGGAGGGAACTGATATTTCTAATATTTGGGAATAATTATTCGAAATTATCAAAAATCTGGTACTCAAGTTTTAATTAACATTGTTATTTTAAGGAAAGCGAACATCAAAAATCAGATAGATGTAAGGCTACCCATCGACAGGTTCTTATTTCCTGTAATCATGGAAACTAATTAAACTCATTTCGTGTCAGCTTCGGATAAAAACCTCAACCTGTGAGATGCAAGAGAGGAAATGATATAATTGGTATGAAAATGTCTCGAAGTGTTCTGAAGAGCCACAGTGACACTCATGAATATTCATTACAAAATTGTAACGTCCATGACGTCAATCGATGTGCGTGTGGAGATAAACAGGTAGACTTGTCAAGACCGTGCAGGAATAGTATTTATGACAGCCACCAACTTTTGCTACAATAGAAAATTCGTAGTTTTTTAATATTTCTTACTCATTAAATCCCAGTAGTGGAAGAACAGAATTAAATGTTTTGTTTATCTGCTTCAGTTTGCTAGAAGTGTGATCTATTCAAAATCGCCGGCACATCGACGAACTTACTAAGTGCGTCGCTTGCGGATTACTGTGAATTCCAGCAAAGTGCTTCGATTGCCACAATTCCTTCAGATTCGAAGGATTCAGATCATTGCGCACCAGTTTTCTCCATAATATTGGTCCTTCTGATCATTATTAAAGAAAGTAGCAGGCGCACGAAAATTAGTTCACTTGATGATTTCACCATCCTTTTCACCAAAATGTATTGAAGCTATGTAAAAAGTCCCTCGTTATTCTATACCCATACCCCATACCATCCATAGAGTTCCTCAATGGGTCACATGTCCTTCAATTTTTGGAGGTCAGGTCTTTGATTCAGCCAGGTTTTGAGTTATGTCCAGAATTCAATAGACATGAGTTAGATGTCTCACTTGAGGAAGAGAATTTCTCTCTAAAACTGATTTCACTAATCGTCAATACATAACCGTAATGCAATATGTGCTTTAAAAGTGAAACTTCATGGATGCATTGCAAAATGCTTCAATCGTTGATCACTCCTTCGCAACGAATGAGACTGGATAGCAACAAGGAGACTGTCCTTCACAACTGATCCAAATCTCACATGTCAGATCAACTTTTTAGATTTACTGACGTCATGCTGTGAATGCGGCTATCATAAAGATTGCAGAGTACCAGATCGTGTGTACATGGAATAGAAAGATGTCCTGAGACTTAAACAAATCAAACACGGAAATTCCTCGGCAGCTGCAGGCGCTGCGCTTCATCCTACAATGACTTGTTAAGACGTCTGAACAAGCTTAAATTGCAGTAAGAGGCTCAATTAACATTCACTCACACCAACAGCTGATGAATTTTCATTTTCAAAGGACATCAGAGCAATCAGAGGTTGTCTTAGATCCCTCTTCTCTTCTCTTCTCTATGGTCTCTATGTGTGATACTTTGTACGCTTTCCGCTGACATCACTTTTCATTTGCGAATTATGCAAGGGACTGTATTTTTCAAGATGTTGCTGCTGAAGTAACTCATCCGATTAAGTAGCAAAAAGAATCTGTACAAGAATCCAGATAAGTGTGAACATTCAAATGACAAATTTCATTATTCTACTTAACTCCCATGCAGAAATTTCATTCGAAAATGATATTTGTAGATAATGACAATCTACTTTTAAATGCAATTGATAGTAGTGTGTAGATAACTTTATTTAGCAAAAGTATAGAAGAAATAAAGACAGATTTTACGTGCATCAAGTGAAAAAAGGAAGAAAGTCGATTAAAGGTGCTGCTCCAACTCACATGGAATTCACGACACACCATAGTTCCGATGTCAGCTTTCTAACTGTAGTATCTGCTTGCACTAAGTCATACATTTTCGTACTCCAAAAAGCAATTAAAAACTCAACATCACTTTTTTACCGAATTTTGGCTAGTTTATAAATCTCCAAAGTTGCTTGCGAGTACAAAAAAGATTGATAAAAAGGTTGATAAGCACTCGAAATATCAAATGTGATGATAAAGAGGTACGATTCGCACATACCCAACGAAAGAAAATGAATAGATGATGACTCAAAACCAGATATTCAAAACTGACATTTCAACAAAGTGAACATTTGAATTTCCAATACTGTATTCGATGTCTATGACAGAATAGAAGATCATTAAGTGATTTATACTCATATTTGCATGCCTGTGATGAACACTTGTAAAAGCTGCAATTGCGTGATGAAAGCGAATGCTTATCACTTTGTATTACTAAATCTAGAACAGTTATCTCACATAAGAACTGCAAAACAATGGAATCAAGAGCATAACACAAGCACATTCACATGAAGTCTCTTTTACTTCAGTGCGCGACAGCAAGTTGTAAACTTGGCATAAATCTACGGACACGTACATTTTTCAACACCTTCTAATTTTTTTTTGCTATTAGGAAATATCGACAAATTTATAATCATCTGAAAGAGAATTTTCGGATCTATCACTTGAATGTTGTTGAATTAATTGTTTTTGAAATTGGTGGTTCCTAAAGGCCCATAAACCCTAAAGCCCCAAATTTTCTTTGACTTGTTTTGACAAGCACATAAACCAATTTGAAACATTCTCCTTGTCATATTCAAAACCGTCACAAAATAGGCTTTCAGAAAATATACAGTTTGACAGTGTTTTGTCGAAGTTTATAGGCAATATTTTGAAAGTAGTATAGATAGATAATGTGGCGATTTTTTCATTTTCAGTATATTTCTTGGAAGGGCCTTAAATTTACCCAAAAAAAGCAGAAACACTAGTTTTGAGGTAACTAAATGCCACCAGTTAGTTAACAGCGTTATTTCTGTTATTATCGCAACACATTCTGAAAATGAAAAAATCGCCACATTTTCTATCTATACTACTTTCAAAATATTGCCTATAAACTTCGACAAAACACTGTCAAACTACATATTTTCTGAAAGCCTATTTTGTGACGGTTTTGAATATCACAAGGAGAATGTTTCAAATTGATTTATGCGCTTGTCAAAACAAGTCAAAGAAAATTTGGGACTTTCAGGTTTATGGGCGTCTAGGAACCATCAATCTCAAAAACAATTAATTCAACAACATTCAAATGATAGATCCGAAAATTCTCTTTCAGATGATTATAAATTTGTCGATATTTCCCAATAGCAAAAAAATTTAGAAGGTGTTGAAAAATGTACGTGTCCGTAGATTTATGCCAAGTTTCCAACTTGCTCTCGCGCACTGTATATGATAATGAATGTGAATAGCATCATCTGGACATAAAACGTAGTTACATAATTGCGATGTCTACATGCAGATAGGTTTGGCAGCGCATGGGACAGAACCATCAAAACTGTGTGAAGAAGGGCTCTATCGTGCAGACGTGGGAATTGTGTTAGCTGCAAACCACTTTTCTACTCCAATAACAGTGCGTTCGTCGCTTTTCATTTGGCTTTGATCAGGGATGGGGAGACACAGACGTCCTACAGCGGTTCCGACTCCTGATTCGGCAATTTTAGGGACTCATGTAAAACAGGCAGCTTCAAAGAAACTAAAATAACTTTGCCAATATAAGCCTGTTTTCATCGTCTCAGTCATTCACTGTCCTATTCAGCGGAGATCACCTCTTCCATTCCATAGGTCGTCATTACTTGTGTTTGAAAATTACAGAACTAAGAAGGTAATAAAGTGAATTTCAAGTGTCAGTACATCTAAGATTGTTTATCTAGGCACTTCAGAAGCTTTGCACCTGAATCTAAGATTGACGCCTTCCATGCGACTGAAGATAAAGCATTTAAATTGCATCGTTCCATGTATCTGCGTATAAAACAATGTTAAATTACACTGATATCTCAATTCATCTACAACTTCTCACAAGATGTCATTGCAGTGTCTACGAGGTACGGTTGCATGTTAAATAGTCGGCAAAGACGGATATAATAAAAGTAAAAACAAAAGAAAAATCATTTCACAGCACAAACGCACATCCATGAAACACTTATTGCTTTTGAGGAACAGTCACATTATTTTCCGGAAGAGGCAGCTGTGATTTGTCTGTGGTTCCGGTTACACTCGGTTCCGCATCTCTGCCTCCAATTTCTCTTCGGATATCTTTTCTATTTTCTGCTCTCAGCTCTGAATTTACGTGAAAATTTTACTACTACTTAATTCTCAATTCAGTAGATTGCGCATGTTCTCAATATTTTTCGGGACTGTAGAATTTCCGAAATAGCTTTTGAGAATATCGTTGTATTGATGATACCTTGAGAAGATAATAACACTCAATTAGTGAAGTCCTACCACCAGGCATTTTGAAAATAATTCTTCAAGACAAGCAGTTGATATTAAAGCTCATCTCTACATTGTGCTAAAAACATCTGCCATTGAAAAGTAATTTAGGCCTGCAATAAGATTTTGATCTCAAGTTTTGAGTGAAGCTGTAAATTTAAACTTGAAAATTATCTCACTTGAAACAGTGAGCTACAGATTTGTTTATCAAGCTTGAGAAAGGTTCGAAAGAGACCTGGTTCTAATCGATTGTTATTTGTATGTTTCTTCAAGCTTGATAGATTTGACTTTATCTAACTCCCAAAACTAAACATTCTCATGAAAGTTTGAAATTTTAGTGGTTAGTAAACAAGTCCGCTAAGTGTTTGCTAATTGTGACACTACAATGGACTGGAAAATCACATTTTCTCACGGATTGAAGTATCCTTTATTATCTTAGCAATTTCTTATCTCTGTCGCAACGTTTTGCTGACTAATTCCAGCTCTCACCAGTTGGTTCAGTGGTCTTGCGGTTAAAGGTTGTGACTTGAATGTCAAATGTTAGTGGTTCGAATCTGCTCCCGACCAAGAAAACCAAATAAGGCACAACATGTCTTGTGACGACCTTTTCAAACAATTTCAGTACCGCTCGTCCCACTGGGGGGGGGGGCGAATTTCCCGCTGATCTCCCAAACAATTGCACTGATTTTGTCAAATCGAATAGGCATTTAAAAGGGGTTCAGAAAAACTGCATCAGTTTTGTTTCTAAGGTCAAACGCCAAATTTTAACAAATTTCCATTAGATCATTAAGGTGGTTAATGAAAAGATCATTATTAAACCTCAGAGACCTGAGGGGGGTCCAGTGGACCCCTTTAACATATTCTTAGTTTACCTGCTTAAATCGATATCAAAACATTAGGAAAGTTGATTTTAAGTAAAACAATGATGTTTGCGTGTAGCAGGTCGGTATAACGAATCCCTTGAGTGACTTTCAGCTTTCTCAGTAAACACGTGCGAAAATATGGTGTTTTTGTAAGTCAACCACATTTAGTACAGCATCATTTGTACTAGGAGGCGGCTTTACGATATTTTGTGTCACCATAAAGCCTCAGATAGTTGATTTTGATGAAATTGATTTAATTCATGCAGCTGATCCTTTCCATTTGTACATTCCTTCAAATTTATCGAAAGCTATCAGAAATAGACCTAAAATGAGTCAAAATTGTTGTACTTCTAGAACCAAAAACAGCTGTGGAGATCTCAAACTTATCATTACTGCTGTGAAAAGTTTGTCATCAATCAGTTTTTGGTGCTCAATTATGAATATAATGATAGCTTTCATTTCGGACATCGATTTATGTCGAATTGTTCATATAGGCCAACCAGTCACGCGAGATCATGTGCGAAAGCAAAATATTCACATTTTGAGATCTTCCAACACATTGCACATCTACGAGCATGGTGCAAACAATGAATAGATGACTTTCACTCTTTGTACACCATCGTGGACATGTTCGAAATCGTTTTTCATCTAGTTACAGAAATTTTGTGATGGAATTTCTACACCCTCTGAGACCTGAGGGGGTCCAGTGGACCCCCTTGGCCTATCTGCCATACTTCTACTGATTCAATTGAAATGAAATAACACATGCAGATTCACTGTCAGAAATGATGATTTTGTATGGGCTTGAGTGGTTGCTATATCGTCAGCGTAAAAAATGAAATAGAAAAATGTTGCTCCGGGGTCCACTGGACTCCCCCTCAGGTCTCTGAGGGTTAATCGTTGCATCATTGTATTAGATGAGGTCAAAGGTCAAATAATTCAAACTTTCAGTTCAGCTCAAATATCACTAAAATCACACATTTTAATATTTAGTTTCTGCAGGTGCATTTACCTGCAGCTAGCAGTAATGACTGACTTCTCACATGTTTGTTTATCAGTGGAATTGAAATTTCATGCACACAGACAACGTGACAATGATTTAAGTGGCTGGAAATAAATGTTGTCTTACCGAAATCAACAACAAGACAAAAACACCCAAAAGCACTACCTCAGAGTCTCTCGTTTGACTTCTGTCATGCTCTTGGAACATGTTGTTCACTCATGAGATGTAAAAATAGCAGGGAGATTAACTTGACGCCTAGAGGCTCACGTGTCTCACCGCGCTATAATCTTGCTTCATCAGTCGATCTTATGGGATTTCTATTTTGATACTTCTCCTCGACTTCTCGAAGTTTAGCTCTGAGGTCAGGATAATTATATGAAAAACAAACAGGAAACATGCGCTGACGATATCCATTGCTCTCTCATCTTCCATAATTGCTGCAACAGTGTACTTACTTAAGTGCGGACATCATTACTCGCACAAAGGACAATAAAGTGTGATAGCATTTGTATGTAATACAGAGCGACCTTTATACTATTCACAATCAAGTAGTAATGCAAAATTACATAAATCAAGGAGCTTTTCTAAAATCTTAGCATTTTGGCTTTCATCGTTATCATTCCCCTGTAATGAGTCTTGTTTCTATAAATTATACCCAAACGTTGGCTATAAATCCCCGATTAAAGCCTCATCTGAAGATGCCAATTATATTTTGTGCTGAAAATTCATTCTGAGTACAAAAGAGATTGTAGAAACTGATTTTCGAATGGAATGCAGCGAAATGAAAAATGATTTTTCATGCTCTAAAAGTAGACGCGGCAGAAGAAACAATTTTATCAATGATGATAAGAAATGCGACTCTCTAAATTAGGATAAATGTCTTTTCCATTGAACCCTAACATTTTTGCATTACCTAGTCCTTTCCATTGTCTAATTCTTGCAATAATTCCATCTCAATGGTAGTGCACTTGCACTCATTGTCTCTCAATGACTGTTCCGATATCTACATGTATATCTTTCAATGACTTACCCGATATCTATATCTTTCAATGACTGTCCCGATATCTATGTCTCTCAATGACTGTTCCGATATCTATGTCTCTCAATGGCTGTTCCGATATGAATGTCTCTCAATGACTGTCCCGATATCTATGTCTCTCAATGACTGTCCCGATATCTATGTCTCTCAATGACTGTTCCGATATCTATGTCTCTCAATGGCTGTTCCGATATGAATGTCTCTCAATGACTGTTCCGATATCTATGTCTCTGAGTGGCAGTCTACCTATATTTTATGACAAGCCATAATGCTCGAGCCATGTGTCCTATCTAACGTATTCAATAGCGTACAATAGCGTTCCTTTTGAAATGCTCCAAAACAAAGAAGCACCATGTAATGTTTTGCTTTTTAGGAGATATATTCAATTATTTTGCACAATTTCTTTTTATTTGAGCTACAATGTGTTAATAATCTCAAATCCTGCTTTGGTGCCTGAAATAAAGCACCCATAATATCAGGAACATGTTTTTCTTCTAACCTCATGTTTTTCCAGTCGCCAACCGTCAACAAAATTTATCCTGACGTCTGGAGCAGGCAGAATAAAATTTCAATAGATATCTAGGATTTATATTTGCGTATAATCGAAATTTGAAAGATCTTACCCTTTTCCTCAATTTAAAATTTCTGTGATCATCTCTAGCATAGACTTTTAAGGCGCATGGTGACATAGAGATTAGAAGATCAGGAATTCTATGGTCTCTGTCACGCAAGAAAATCGTGGAAATCTTCAGCCGCTTTAGATTTCTACATTTCTTGCCTTCTTTTCTTTTTTTCTTCAACTAATTTATTTAAATTGAATACATAACAAAAATAAAACCATCGTTCAAAACACGCTCTAAAAAAGTATGAATAAAAAAATCACAAGTGAAAGTCAAAAAATTCAAAGAAAGTCTTCTCTTGCCTCGGCGTTGACCACCATAGAAATTTGACCACCACAAATGTCTTGCCTTCTTGCCATAGAATACCTATTGTAGTGAATGCTATGTGGTATTATTTCATTGATGCCTGCCCAGAGCCGACAACAATCGTCGTTGTTGCCGGCTACTGAAGCGAAAACCCTTTTTCAAGCATCAATGATCCTTACTTCGACTCATTGATGCTTTAAAAATCTAGACATGACTGATATATTATCTGAAAGTTAGTCGAGTTGCATGAGTTTTTCATAATTGCTACTAATATTTGTTTATAATCTCTCTATCTCCTGAAAGAATTCTGAGCTCTCGCATTAGCCTTTACAGCAAGCTATGGATAGAATGCAGGATCAGGCCTACTATCAATAGAATACTCTGAAGCACATCTATACATGTTCATCTGGGGCGTGGGAGGGCGAGTAATTAACAGAAAAACGTCCTACTGTTGACAAAGTTTTTTTATGATTACATTTCGCAAGTCTGAGGAAATGTTTCAACATGTGCTTAAAACCAAGGTTATAAAACATGTTTCAAAGCAATAAAACTTATATTCAACAACGCAGCTTTCAAATCTTCGAAAAAGCATTTTGCAATACTAATGTGCAAATTACGATTCAGTCAGCGTCAGCTATTCACCAAGAGGGTGACGCACTGTGTTAATATATTTTTCACGGTTGCCTAAAGAATGCATTATTTCAATGGGCTTGCTCAGTTGACGCGCTAGTGTACTGTACACTGTTGTTGTATAGGCTGCATGAATAATATTTTTCTGCCTTTCAAGATGTTTCGCAATTACTAGTAGCATCTGACTCGCGATCATTCCATATATAGGACTTATGGAGCATCAACTGTAGAAACTGAATTTGAGACAAAAGTGACGATTGAATAGACGCCATTACACATGATAGATCCGCATTTATTCAAATAAGCCTTAGTCCACGTAATTCACTTGGGGTGAGCGCTTAGTCCGCGATAAGAGAAGGTCTTTTATATCGAATGTCATTGCATGGAATTGAAACTGGAATTGGAATTATGACGGAAAATACGAAATAAAGTTGAGTAGTCGACCTCATGTCATGCTCGTGGAAGGCTCTCTGATCGACATCTGAATAAGTCTAGTTGAGACAAACACCTGTTGCCCCGTAGTGCTCAATCTAAATACTTGAAGAAAATCGCAAATATGCACAGTACGAGTACAAACATAAAAGCGGTTGTTCTAAACCTGTCGCTAACAGATTTGCTTGCCATTACATTGAGCTCGCCGAAACAGTCACGCAACAGTGCTTTATCTCATTGGAAATTTGAACAACTGAAGTTACTTGTGTACTAAAGAGCTCCAAGTGCACTGAGTGAACTAAGGGACACTCTTCTCTGAATCAAGATCCTCCTCGCAGCTAGAAACATTCTCACCCACGCTACCTCCATGCTGACATTTTCACAATAATTTCCATTCCATTTCCCAGCTCTTACCAAACTTGAACTTGTGCCATTGGATAATGCCATGAGCATGTGAGCTCAGATGTGCGGAACTTCTATACTCCTTGTTACAATCAGCAATTGAAGTGCGCCAGCATGTTAATACTTTCCCTCCAGAGAAGGAACATTTGGCACTCGAAATTTGCGGATTGCTCCTGTGCCAGGGTGTAGCCAATGACACAGATTAATGACTGCTCTAACAGCGGTATGACATCTACAACCTTAATGCCACAATAATCGTCTTAGCAATCCTTTGATGACATTGCAAGCCACAGTATCTTCAGCACATGAAGTAATCTTCTGCTGTGTCATTTTGATACGGAGGAACTTCAAAATGAAGACTTTCTGCCTCCTTATGAGTGCACAGGGTAAATGTGTCTATTCATCACTACAGGCTGAGGTATCCGATTCAAAAGCATCTTCTGAGCGAAATTCTGTTTTGATCACTTATACAAAACTTGATGAAAATGTTATTTTTGTTTACGGTTTTTGTGCATGACTATGTACAAAGACTGAAAACATCCGCCGGTTAGAGATACGCTTGTCCGGCGCAGTCCTGAACGCTTTCGTCGTGTATGCAGTTAAACCACCTCGAATTTCAAGAACATTCCGAGCTTGCCATCACATTCACCTTAGGCCTACTATTCCAGGAAATATACATTTTAACCCGCCACAAATTGCAATAGTTTAAAGAGTGGGTTTATCTTGTAGAGAAAAAAAACCATATCAACAGATCAAAAATCTAGGAAAATCTTGCTAGTGAAACACTCTGAACTTTCCACTTGAAGTCACGACTCTTATCGAAAAATAAATGACACTTACTCCAATGAAATCACAGATTTAAGTAGCAACAGCCAATCAAAATGAAGCGCTACATTATTGTCTCACTTGCTACATTTACCTTCCGCATGGCTCTCACCCATATCTGCGATGTTTTCTGAATTACGTCCTTTCCAAGTGGCTAGATTTCTCTGTCACTCGTTCAACAATACTTGGAACTATCTGCAGATACAAACTGATGCAAGCCACAAATCTGTGAGTTTTACCATCAATAAGCGATTACTTTCTGCAGCTACCGTCTTGTGAAAACGCACAGCTGTTCAAGCCGCTAGGTCAAAAACGCGTTTGCGAACCCTTGTCTTGTATAACTTTCCTAGGTACCTGTAGGATGCAAACTGATTAAGATGTGTATCAGCTAGGACACAAATTTTCATTTTTTCCATTTCCGCTTCATTTTGATTGGCTGTCGCTACCTAAATCTGTGATTTCATTGGAGTAAGGATGCTTTAATATTTCGATAAGAGTCGTGACTTGAAGTGGAAAGTTCAGAGTGTTCCACTAACTATATAAGCTTGCCAAAATCATAATGTTCCATGTTGCTAATATATTCCAGCATCCTTTTTAACTCATTTTCAATTGAAAAACCAATCAAATTCGTCAGCAGCCTCAACTCTGTTTCATGTGATAAATAGAGCGCTTACAATGTATGTAGCATGTTATTCCATGATTGCTAGGTCACATAGGCTTGTCTGTAGAGATTATACGGACGCATTTCTTGGTAGCATTCAATTATATGCGGCATCAAAATAAAGCGCATTTAAAAACGATGTTCCAAAAGCATGTCCAAAAGTGTTCATTGATTAAAAGCATGTTCAAAAGACACTTATGAAGACTATTACAAAAGCTAATATTCATTCACCTGCCAGCCGTTAATTAAAGCTAATTATGGAAACATGATATGAAAAAACTAAAGGGGTTGGCTATTCAGTGTAAAGGATTACAATCAAATGTGATCATCAGTGGGACCCACTAACCTTCATGTTGATTTATCTCACACGAAACAGCTGGAGGTCTTATTACAGTCAGCTGATAGAAAGATAACTATATTACTAAAAAAGGTTCTTAAACATAAAAATAAATTGATGTTTGAGTAATTTGATATCACAGACTTCGAACAAATATCCAGAATTTCTGCACTTATTAAAAATTGAGCTGAAATTGAAAAGATTGAGTGTTTTGGTCGGGATATGTTCGTTAATGAAGAGAAAATGTGACAACGGATTTCTCAAACATTTGATCTTATAAAAAACCTCTGACATTTCCAATGAATGCCCAAAATTAGAATTCCATCGAACAAGAAATATGATAACAGGAAATTAGTTTTGATATACAAAAGAAAGATGATAAAGAAATTTCTAATTTACTTTGTATGCGGATAACAAAAGTTGCTGATTTTGTCTCGCCCACGTTCTACCCGGAACTACTGTCTACGTCAATGCAGGATTGAATTTTCGCTGCACGGTTTTCACTTTGTTAAATTCTTCATGTTTGTAATTGCATTTTTGTAGTTATTTGTTGCTTCTTGTGCATTTCTGATAGGCTGCTAAAATATTTTTGATTTTGGCTTCCTGGAAGGTGAAATAAATTGCCTTTCAAAGTACATTAGGAAAATCTTGAATATTTTTGTCTTGCATAATTTGGTGGTATCGGCTGATTTCATTTTGCTTGAATGAATATAGCCACAGAATTAAATATTTTGTTTATCTGCTTCGGTTTGGTAGAAGTGTGATTAATTCGAAAATCGACGGCAAATCGAGGAACTTATTAAGTGGGCAAAAAGGAATTCCCAATACCTTACAGAGATAGGAAAAAAGTCGTGCGTTGCTTGCTGATTAATGTGAGTTCCAGCAAAGTGCTTCGATTGCCACAATTCCTTCAGATCCGAAGAATTCAGATCATTGCGCACAAGTTTTCTCCATAATGTTGGCCCTTCCGATCATTATTAAAAAAGTGACAGGCGTACGAAAATTACTTGTAGTTCACTTGATGACTTCGCATCATCTCCTCGGCATTTCTCACTGTATAGTGCATACACTGAATCGAAGCCAGACAGCGATGTGTGTTTTGGTGTGTGCGAAGTGGTATCACAACACGCACGCATCTCTCACTGGCTCTGGTGTTTTCTGCTGACAGCTTATTGTTTGCCATTTCCAATAGCAAGCGATAGACGAATTATCCATTCGAGAAGGAGCAAGTTGTCTAATTATGTGATGTTTATGCATGTTTATGCACGCTTAATAAACAAATGTTCTATGGAAAGGCAATTATTTTATCATTAAAGATAACGTAGAAGCTAAGTGGTTTACCTGAATGTTTCCTTTGCTACAATAGACACGAGTGAGTGCGTTTTCTAATTTGGTGATCACATTGTCTACAGATGCTATTCCTTCTTTATTACCGACCACACCTCAAATTGCATTTTCTTTAATCTCTTCTTCCGATGAATATTATCACTGACCTTTGTTCATCAGTATCTCAGTCGCTTCCCTGCGCCATCTGACTTTTCATGCTCTAAATGACGTCCCATGAAAATCTCTCGTGAATTTGATAATAAAGAGGTATTGCTAAATTTATCATACAAAATTGATAATGTGTGTAAATCAACTACACATTTTTCACATGTATTTCAGATAGTGTCCGTTTGATTTTCGAATACTAAATATTGTATATCAGAATACGTCAAATGAATTTAAGTTAATTCAAATGTATTTCGGATTATGTAAAATTAATTTTCGAAATTATAAAAATGCGCAAAATGAATTTCAGAATTGCAAATTGTTTTACAGAAAGCGTAAAATGAATTTCAAAAGGTTAAATTGAATTTCAGAATCGTAAATTGAATTTTGAATTCATCAAATGAATTTCAGAAAAGAATATTTCAATTTCCGAAATATCTGTATATCAAGAAATGTATTTCAGAAACATAAATTGAATTTCCGATAACGTAGCTTGGAATATAGAAACGTGAATTGAATTTTTGATAATGAGAATTGATTTTCTGATTATGTGAATTATTTATTGGATGACACCATTTGAATTGTGGAAAATGTAATTTGAAATTCTGATAATGAGAATTTAATTTCAGAAACGAAATAGATGTACTGTTCTAATCCTCTCTAGCAATGGGTTGCAAGAAGTTGAGTCATGTTTGGATCGGCAAAGTCTTTGGTATCAATTGCCACGGCATGACATGGGGCGTTATCACACACAACCACGAGATCCTCTAGAGAGTTTCCCCTTTGTACCCACAGGTTCAGGGCTTCCTCCATCCATTCCTTGGCCGCCATTGAAGTAAAGCTGCCACGTCGTTTGGTAATGTGCCGTGATTAGAGCACTCGACTACTAATTCCCGATCTCTTGAGGAAGCCGCTTTGTACTTTCGTCTTTTGAATTCTTCTGTATCTTCTACATCTTCTCGACACAACGGACAAAGGCGTTCTTCCATGGCAAGAATTGGTGCAGCACATTCGGAATGCAGTAGATGTAAGCAAGGATTCAGCCGCAAAACGGCTTTCCTCAGCAATGACATTTGACAAATCGCGTAATTCTCAGACACTTGCATTTCTAAGACTGTGGACTATGTCAGTGATCTCTGATTTATATAGTCTATGGCAAAGGTAATGAGATCAAGTTGCTATCATCTGAAATTCAATTCACTTGTCAAACCATGCAATGCCTCTCTGAGCGTCATTCTGAAGATCAATTTCTGCTTTCTGAACTACATGTTCCGTTTTCTGAAATACATTTTATGTTCTCTGAAATTAAAGTTACCTTTCTGTAATACAACTGATACTTTCTGAATTTCATTTGCTATTGATAAAATACATTTCATATTTTCCGAAATCCAACTGATATTTTACTGTAATTTCTGAAATACATTTTATGAATCAAAAAATTATTTTGTGATATCTGAAATATAAATAACGTCATCTGATAGCCAATTTATGATATCTGATGTCTAAGTTTTGAAATTGAACTCATCAATTCCAAAATTTTCTGAACTCCAATTCATGTTTCGGAAAATTATTTTGTGTTTTCTGAAAATCAAGTCACATTTCTGAAATCCATTTTGTATCATCGGAAATCATTCGTGCCTTTTAGGAAATACATGTGATAAAGGTGCAGTTGTGCACATAAATGTATTAAACAGAAGCCTCTTCTCGGAAACTCTGTCTAACAATAAAGTGCTCATCAACTTGACATTAGACCTCATCAAAAGTGCAGGACAGCGCTGAACGGATTATCCGACGTCAATCTAATAACGCAAAATCTGAAAATCTGTGATTCTATCGCGTTGTAGCACGAGTTTGTGCAGGGAACGAGGCCGACAATGAGACTTTCACAGAATGATGTGCACCTCATAGTCCGGCAGCCAGCACGAGTTTCTGCAGGGAACGAGGCCGACAATGAGACTTTCACAGAATGATGTACACCTCATAGTACGGCAGCCAGCACGAGTTTCTGCAGGGTACGAGGCCGACAATGAGACTTTCACAGAATGATGTGCAGCTCATAGTCCGGCAGCCAGAACGAGTTTCTGCAGGGAACGAGGCCGACAATGAGACTTTCACAGAATGATGTGCACCTCATAGTCCGGCAGCCAGCACGAGTTTCTGCAGGGAACGAGGCCGAAAATGAGACTTTCACAGAATGATGTACACCTCATAGTCCGGCAGCAGCCAGCACGAGTTTGTGCAGGGAACGAGGCCGAGAATGAGACTTTCACAGAATGATGTGCACCTCATAGTCCGGCAGCCAGCACGAGTTTCTGCAGGTAACAAGGCCGAGAATGAGACTTTCACAGAATGATGTGCACCTCATAGTCCGGCAGCCAGAACGAGTTTCTGCAGGGAACGAGGCCGAGAATGAGACTTTCACAAGCTTGTCCTTTATCGTCTGAGTTTAGCAGCATCCCAAAAAATGTAAGAATTTAGAATATTTTCCTATTCAATGACTTCGACAAAACATTTGCTTTACCAACTATATTCTAGGTATTATACGAAATGTCTTTCACAGATATTTCAAAGCAAAGTTTAAAAAGTTTATTTACGCTATTGCTTTCGGAAGGATATCCTTTGTGAGATATTAATTCAATTGTATTCCTGAGTGCATATGAAACATCACTGAAATAGAAATCGAGAAAACTTGAGACCTTACTTCAGGTACGTCAGCGTATCCGTTGTCCATTTTGCAATTATTATTCATGAAATTTGGCAATTTATATAAAAGCAGAACGCAAATCTCTGGGAAGAATGACTTAGGTTGATGACATCGCTTCTACCATCAAATTCTATTTCTACTGCCAAAATTTGTTTTCATCGTCAAAATGTCAAATTGAATTTTTCTCAAACCTTTTCAAGCTTCATGAAACAAATCCTCCGATTACAAATGCACGACATTTCTTGATGACATTTTATTAACAATTTCTCTAATAATCATGGTGTTTGACGCATTTCACGTATTATGAGGGAACTGCATGAGGTTGAGGCTCTGGATATTTTGCAGCGAAATTGAAAAACCTGACACGTTTTCACAGGAATTCATGAGGTGGAATTCGCAATCTAAGTGAAGCGTACACTCTTCAATCCTATTCACACTGGTTGAAGATTCTCATAAGGATTCTGAGGGGATGATTCCTGCTTAATTAATGAAGCATTGATTGAAATTTCATCGAAATTGAAGAACAACAGATTGGTCATTCGCTCAATCTAAATACTGTCATGTTTTGGTCGCAGATGGAAGTCGGTGAAAGAGCTAAGGCGATTGCACAGAAACACTGTTAGACTAACAAATCTCCAGCGGTATCACTAACCTATTGAAATTTAACACCTCTGTATCTAACACTGTTTCTGTGCGGTCGCCCTTGGTCGCCCCGGCAATATGTAGAGCCATAGAATTCCGAATTTTTAGTACGGCAGCCACCACGAGTTTCTGCAGGGAACGAGGCCGAAAATGAGACTTTCACAGAATGATGCACATCTTATGTCTACTACGAATCTGCACGTCTGCCGAGTTGTAGTGAGTTCCTATTCTTGTCAGACAGGATTAAAGAAAAGCAATCAATCCAATGGGACGCATATTGCAGCTTTTGGTTAAGATGAAATTTTCTATGTTTTTTTGATTAAACGAAAAAGTAATCATCCCAGAGTCATAATTTTTGACATGGAGAATGTATATATATATATATATATATATTAGAACCCAAATAGTCAAATCAAAAACAATTGATGCACGAGCGCAATCATTCATTTCAATCAATCTTCAAATCAGTGCATTCAAAAATTCATTTAAAGTGAAAGTTATAGATGACAAACATGCATAATACAAAAATAGGCTATAGATATAAAACGTTTCATAGATTTCTTGTAGATGAATTATTGAGCTTAGGCTTGAATAGATCTATGAAATATCTTTCTTTACATTTACGTTCTATATCACTATCAATTTGACTCTTATAAATGGGAAAATCTTAAAATGTCCCTTGCCACATTTCTCAAGATGTTCACTCAGCTTTATTTGTCTGTAGATGGGATTATTCAATTGCTGTTTGTGGACTCTAACTCTAGCTCTTCAGGATGTACCTGTTTCACCTATGTAGTATTCTTTACAGCCATGACAAGTTATAACATACATCAGATTAAAATATGCACAAGTCATATCACTTTTTATGACAAATGTTTTTCCATTGAAGTTATAAAAGGCACCTTCCATTAAAAATTGGCATGTACCACAACGTTGGTCATTACATCTAAAGACAGAAAAAATGTTAATATTATTTTCTGAAAATTTTGATTTACACAGGATTTGTTTCAAATTTTTGGATTGCCGTTTGCTGTTAAGAAATAATTTGTCTTTGAAGATGTCTTTAGTCTGTGGATCACTTTTCAAAATTGAGTTAAAATGATTAATCATGGGAAGAACATTTATAATTCGAGGATTATGAGTGCATACTAGCAATAAGAACGAGCAACATTCGCACTTACTTGTTCCTTTTGTTACTACATTCAACCCGAATAATCCTGCGATCTTCCAGAAAATTGTCAATCCTATATTTAATAGTTTGAAAGTGACGTCGACTTTTAAAAATTATAGAATAAGACGTTCATACCGTCAGCCTCCTTAATTACTACATCAACTTAGAAATAACAACAGGAAAACTTTGATCGGTGTTACAAAATGTGGAGACAGTAGATGTGAATGTTGCAATTGTTAAATAGGGGGCACAACTTTATTTTATAAGATAAATGGAGAAGGGTGCATAGACAGCAGGTTACAGAAAATAAATATGCCATTTTACACGCTAGCAAACACATCTGCATGTGCAAAAAATGAAGATCCCCCATTCTGGATTATGCCAATATATAAATTACCGAATGGAAGTGACATAGGCATGAGAGAACTGAAAGGAAAAATGTGTATAAATATCTTAAAACCAAAATTAAATGTAAATCATTAAGTGAGTAACATGCACCAGTACCATAGAATCTCACTGTGCTCATCCCGAAAAATCTAAGATTTCCTTTTCCATTTCAGTACATATGATTAGTGTCATATATCTATTATGTTATGTTGATCATTTACAATCTTCAGTTCGAATTTTTGTAATATAATTCAGTTGCCCGTGAGAAGCCTGGAACACAGGTGAAACCGGTTTGGGCTACAAAATTGTGCTTTTTCTTTTTGCCTTCTGCGTGGGTTACTATTTGTCGTATATATATATATATATGAGTGATTTATTATCAGTCACATACGTCGGAATATGCTTGAATATGACGCATCCATTTTCATGTTACAAGCTGCAACTCCCCATAATAATTATTTTACTGATTTGCTGCCTACGTGCATGAGTTGAATATTCTTCATTTGAATTTACAGACGTGCTGTACCTTCCTGAGTGTGAAATCCAACGCATTTTGGTAAAAAGTTGCAAAAACATTAAATCTGAAAGTCACAGCAAAGTGCGGCAGTTAGTTCCGATGGAAAGAGGCTCTATGCATCGCAGTGTCTGTGAGGAATCTCCCAAAGAAGACATTACTTGGTTTCATTTGTTGAAAAACTTGTTGACTATCATGAACTTCAGTTAACGTCTTTTCTGGTGGTATTGCAGTTTTTAGGAAAGTGGGAGAGACATCTATCTGTCTGCATCAAAATAGACAGCATCTGGGGATGTGATGAACGATAGCTGATGAAGTAACGTGGTGCATCTCTAACTGTTCGATGTATTTTGGATACAATTCCTCAACTTAATTATTTTGTAATCGTAAAAACTGACAGACGTCTGTAAAATTTGATCAAATCTATCGAGTTCGACTCAGTACAGCAGACATATTACATTTCACACGCTGCATCTCATCTTCATGAAATTTATCGATACCTCAAGCCGACATGAGTTGTAGGAGGGAAGTCTACCGCAGTTTTATTGATGCGTCTGTTGGAAAGAGGGTAATTTCACATTGATATATCCTCTCATGAATACTCCATGTCAAAAATGATGACTCTCGGCTTACTACTTTTTCGTTTAATCAAAAAAAAATAGAAAATTTCATCTTAACCAAAAGCTGCAATATGCGTCCCATTGGATTGATTGCTTTTCTTTGATCCTGTCTGACAAGAAGAGGAACTCACTACAACTCGGCAGACGTGCAGATTCGTAGTAGACATAGGATGTGCATCATTCTGTGAAAGTCTCATTTTCAGCCTCGTTCCCTGCACAAACTCGTGCTGGCTGCCGGACTATGAGGTGTACATCATTCTGTGAAATTCTCATTCTCGGCCTCGTTCCCTGCAGAAACTCGTGCTGGCTGCCGTACTATGAGGTGTACATCATTCTGTGAAAGTCTCATTGTCGGCCTCGTTCCCTGCAGAAACTCGTGCTGGCTGCCGGACTATGAGGAGTACATCATTCTGTGAAAGTCTCATTGTCGGCCTCGTTCCCTGCAGAAACTCGTGCTGGCTGCTGCCGGACTATGAGGTGTACATCATTCTGTGAAAGTCTCATTCCCGGCCTCGTTCCCTGCAGAAACTCGTGCTGGCTGCCGGACTATGAGGTGCACATCATTCTGTGAAAGTCTCATTGTCGGCCTCGTTCCCTGCAGAAACTCGTGCTGGCTGCCGGCCTATGAGGTGTACATCATTCTGCGAAAGTCTCATTCCCGGCCTCGTTCCCTGCAGAAACTCGTGCTGGCTGCCGGACTATGAGGTGTACATCATTCTGCGAAAGTCTCATTCCCGGCCTCGTTCGCTGCAGAAACTCATGCTGGCTGCCGGACTATAAGGTGCACATCATTCTGTGAAAGTCTCATTGTCGGCCTTGTTACCTGCAGAAACTCGTGCTGGCTGCCGGACTATGAGGTGCACATCATTCTGCGAAAGTCTCATTCCCGGCCTCGTTCCCTGCAGAAACTCGTGCTGGCTGCCGGACTATGAGGTGCACATCATTCTGTGAAAGTCTCATTGTCGGCCTCGTTCCCTGCAGAAACTCGTGCTGGCTGCCGGACTATGAGGTGCACATCATTCTGTGAAAGTCTCATTGTCGGCCTCGTTCCCTGCAGAAACTCGTGCTGGCTGCCGGACTATGAGGTGCACATCATTCAGCGAAAGTCTCATTCCCGGCCTCGTTCCCTGCAGAAACTCGTGCTGGCTGCCGGACTATGAGGTGTACATCATTCTGCGAAAGTCTCATTCCCGGCCTCGTTCCCTGCAGAAACTCGTGCTGGCTGCCGGACTATGAGGTGCACATCATTCTGTGAAAGTCTCATTCCCGGCCTCGTTCCCTGCAGAAACTCGTGCTGGCTGCCGGACTATGAGGTGTACATCATTCTGCGAAAGTCTCATTCCCGGCCTCGTTCCCTGCAGAAACTCGTGCTGGCTGCCGGACTATGAGGTGCACATCATTCTGTGAAAGTCTCATTGCCGGCCTCGTTCCCTGCAGAAACTCGTGCTGCCTGCCGGACTATGAGGTGTACATCATTCTGCGAAAGTCTCATTTTCGTCCTCGTTCCCTGCAGAAACTCGTGCTGGCTGCCGGACTATGAGGAGTACATCATTCTGTGAAAGTCTCATTTTCGTCCTCGTTCCCTGCAGAAACTCGTGCTGGCTGCCGGACTATGAGGAGTACATCATTCTGTGAAAGTCTCATTTTCGTCCTCGTTCCCTGCAGAAACTCGTGCTGGCTGCCGGACTATGAGGAGTACATCATTCTGTGAAAGTCTCATTGTCGGCCTCGTTCCCTGCAGAAACTCGTGCTGCCTGCCGGACTATGAGGTGTACATCATTCTGTGAAAGTCTCATTGTCGGCTTCGTTCCCTACACAAACTCGTGGTGGCTGCCGAACTATTTCGCTTTGTTTCATTTAGTGAGGCTAGCGGTGTGTTGATAGCAGAGAGATGTATTTATTTGCGTGTCAGTTTGTCTACAGCGACATAATCCTATCCCAGCCATTGCATGCAATGGTAGCAGGCGATGGAGATTGACATAGATATTGGGTTCTCTTTGGTTGCAGCTCGACTTCTCAGAGAACCCACGAATTACAGCGGTCAGATTGCAGGCAGGACTGTCAAATGAAGACTACCTGTCTCTGACTCAATGTTTCTCCCTGATAAATTCGTCAATGTTATTCAAAACGCTTGACTCTTCACGATTACTTTTCCATAGAGGGTTAAATGTGTGACAACTGTGAGGATTCACAAAGCACAATGACACGCTGTGGACACCTTCCTATGGAAGCCGCTATCGCTTAGCTGCTGTTGAAATGACAACGCATGTCCATGTTCGCCCTAAGCCTTTATTATTGTTCAGTGTTGGATTTCTAGGGGCAAACCATTTATGTTCCGTCCTGGTGTAGTGCGTTGTCACGTGTGAATCCTGTGGTGATCCTAGACGCTTTGTTTTCGATTGCTTGTAGATATTCGATACCAATTTATGAGATGCTTTGTGAACAGGTTGTGGAAGTGCATTCCAAAGGGGGACGTGATGATGGGATATCAAGTCAAAATGTTTTTCGTTCAAATTGGTTTCCAAAATGATCTTGACAAAACTGTCCAAAGGAAAACCACAAAATGAAATTTTGATAACAGAAGTGATTTCAGCAGCATCTAAAATCTAGGTTTCTGCTAAAAGTTTAGCCGAGAATTCAATAGCCTCTGACATTTTTCCACGAATTGTCAGTGTCAGATACTATTGACTTTCTGGATAAAGCTTAAAAAGATAACTACACTATAAACCGTGGACCGACAATTATCCTACAAAATTACTGACAAAATCAATCGGCGATTGTCACCTCCAATATCCTGCGATATCCGACGAATTTGTAGGTTCTCCACCGACATCGAAACAGATGCTTTGTATGCAAATAAACTAAACAAAAACTGTTGAATATTGATTGATTTTTTCGATTAGTGATTGCTTGACTTTTGGGCAATCTATATTATTGTGTGGTAAAACCATGATTTATTTTGACATAATTTAATTAATTACCTACATTTTTGATAAAATTTAAGCTATAGTTCATTGCCATTCATCTTGTCGCCTTTTGTCAGATATTGTAGGTTTTCAGTGGCAATCACCCTACAAGAACCAACAATGGCCGACAAAATAGATTTTGTAGGATAACTGTCTGTCAATTGTCAGTCAACGGTTTACAGTGTAGGCTTCAGATGCGATGAGCTCTCGCTGTTGTTCTCCCATGTGGTGGAAGTTAGCGATGATAAAATGATTCGTTCGTCTTCATTGGCCTCATATTCAGCAATAACAAATTATTATGAAAAAAATGAAAATTGAGTCACGATCTCAGCATAAATCAGTTCAGTGACACCGCAAGATGACCCTGAAGATGCTTCCATGATGAAGTTCGTGATCCATTAATTTCTTCATCGCGTGTTTTTTCGTTGCCGATCAAATTCGTTCGTTCATAAAACGGAAATTTTATGAATGAATATTCATCAGTTCAATAAATCAAGTGTGAACCATTTTAGTGCGTGTTGACTTAGCTATCGTCTTGATAAATAATACTTCATCGGCGTTGTCAAGTGTTAACTAGAATAAATTTTAACATTAAGGGTTAGAGATGGTAATTGCTTTTTGAAGCCTCAAAATTGATGTCCTCATCGTCACAGCGTTCCTCAGCTCCTTCGAGATGATTTTTGCTATGAAAGGCAAGAGATCGTGAGATGCAATTAATTTAGCTCAAGAGAATGGAAATGGTATCGTTAGCCGCCTACAATCTTCTATATTTCATAACAGAAAATGGAACCTTTCTACTTCTGAAAGATTCGTGCATTTTCATGAATAGGAAAGAAATAATACCTTCATTTCGTCGTATTGACAGCTTGTAAGCTAGTAGATGTTTAGAAGATCAGAGGACAATGATGGCATCACAGAATTAGATTGTTTAATCGTATCACTTTGCTAGAAGTGCAAACTGATTCAAACAGATGGCACATGCAGGAACTTAATAAGTGGGCAAAAGGAAATTTTTAATACCTTACAGAGATAGGAAAAATAGTCATGTGACCCTTGCGGATTGCTGTGAATTTCTTCAAAAGGCTCCAATCAACACGATTCCTTCAGATTCGAAGAATTCAGATCATTGCGCATAAGTTTTCTCGATAATGTTGAACCCTCCGATCATTATTAAAAAAGTTAACAGGCGCATGATGAACGTTCACAAACTTCTCTGTAGATATTGTCATCAACTGTGTCTCCTTGCTGTGTGATCCGGTTGATAGCAGTCACTGAAACTTCGCACAATTTGGCGTGTTTAATGTTGAACTGGTTGCTCATTGTTCGATTGCTATGGTATTTAGTCAGGAGATTGTGCCATTTCATTTACGTTACATGTTCCAATGTTTCCCTTCTAGTCAAACGGAAGAAGAGACGACCTGTCTAATTCTGTGGTTGGCATTGAACTCACGCAAATCAATGACAGCAAATCGAAGATGATTTACATCAGGTACATTGATGCATCGTCTTACGCCAAGGATTTCAAAGCCAAGCTCAGTTCGTGCGAAATGGTATTACAGTTGAGGAGCTGCACGCGGTGACTGCCTCTAAAATGCCATTTCAATGCTTTGAGTACCTCTCAAATGCCAAGGTGAAATGCGACCTGGCAAATGACTATATAGGGCCGATAGAACTGTCTCAGACTGCTAGGCTCTGAGCCGCTTTCATATACCGCAGGTATGCCGCCCGTCCACCTTCGGTCCAATCGTCAAGACCATGTCAGCGAAAGAGAATGCGATTCCGAAATAATGAATGATGTAGTTGAGATACTCTTGAACGGTTCAGAGAATTAGCTGATTATGGGATGATGATGAATTCGAAACCGAGATGGTTGACCAACCGATTGATAATATCATTCAATCTGCTTCAAATGCATCTCCCACTATTGAGGCCAGTTGTGACTTTCAGTTGTACTTGTAGCTTCTGCAACTTTTACGGTCAATCTAGCCGCTTGCGATTGCATTGATATGTTTTGTTGACACTGTTGTTCTCTTTTACAGAAGTTCTTGTACTGTACATGTACAAGCCTGCATATTTGTTGGAGTGGACATGCAAGATGGACTAAATCTGCAAATTTGGATTACTAAGGCGGATTAAGTCATAGGTGAATGCATAGTTAATTGATAATTATAACAAATATCGTTTTATTTGTCATATCCTCATGTACATTTACTAGAGTGGCATTGAATGTCTCTGACATGCAGTTGAAGGTAAATATGTACATTTCCATTGTAAAAAATGATTCAATAACAAAATATCCCTGATAATAGTAATGAGAGACTGTCGATTCAACAAGCCGTTAATACGGCCTAATCAGGTTTAACGCGCATTGTCGTCATACGTCGACACTCTGAAAACTGGTCATATCAGCAATATAAATCAAAGTATCACCTGCAAATGTTCTTATAAGCAACAGGAACTGTTGAAATGAATTTTTTCAATCATTCCTAAGAATGCGTGCGTGAGGAGGTTAACGTGGGCTGATCATTTCAAGATGACTAAAACACGATGCTCGAGGTGCCTGTGCGTGTAGATATTGAAGATGCTAAAAAGCTGCGTGTGTCATTATGAGTTGTTGAGACGACTAACATTGAAGCATTATCATTGCACGTAACATAACTCTTTGGAAAGCTAGATTCAACTTGCATAAGTTTTGTACGCAAGATTGTTAATCGTGTTAAGAAAATCATATAATGCCGCTGTGTCCGTGTTCAATTGATCATGAGACCTTCTGAACGAGAAGACGCAAGTGTTTCGATGATTTTTCCAAGAATGTCAAGATTGAGATCATCCTCTTTTCAGCACTGCGTGAACAGAAGAAGGGAAGGAAAAGTGAACAGCATTCTGTGATCTTCTCCCGAACACAACGAAGACAGCGGCATTATCAAATGATTTGACGTCTTTAACCTGAGTTGCAATTGACTTGTAATTTCTGATTTTCATATACAATTATATTCAGTTTTCTTTTCTCTAAGCATTACTAAGCTATTAGTCGTGGGAATTAGCCGTGAGGTGAAAAAACGAACCTTTCACCACTCAGTGATTCAATAGACAAGCCGATACCTTGCCTCTCTTCGATCACACCTACGCACTTAGGGTAAGGTGACCTCATCTCTTTTGCCAGTACACTGACAACATAAGACAAAATCAAATTCCTGAAGCCTATCATAGCTACTTTTAGGCGATTTACTGCAAGCTAGTTATCGAAATGATCTTATGTTTTAAGTGAAGTGATAGCAATCGTCAATCTTTACAAATTGGACGGATAATCTGCCGGAACCTTGTCATTGTCAGCCACTGGAATCCGCTACTTAAAAGAATGTCCTTTCGTTTTTTTTCAGTTTTCCTTTAATCTGTATTCTATTTCTAATTGCTTACGTCAGTAGCTTCACGCATGTGTAGGAGTGAAAAGATATCTCTCCCATGCAAACCGCTGGGGGAAAGCTGACTTTTCACTCCAACGGGATCAGAAAGTTAACTTTTCCTGTATAAACTCCTAGAACCACAGAATTGGATTCATCTGCGCGCGCTTCGGTTTCCTAGAAAGGAAGACCTTAATATCGAAATGGCAAATCAACTTGCTCCTTCTCGAATGGATAATTCGTGTATCGCTTGCTATCGGAAATGGCAAACAAAAGGCTGTCAGCAGAGGACACCAGAGCCAGTGAGAGATGCGTGCGTGCTGTGATATCACTTCGCACACACCAAAACACACATCCCTGTCTCGGTTAACATTCGATTGCATGCACTATACAGTGAGAAATGCCGAGGAGAGGATGTAAAAACATCGAGTGTACTCATTTTCGTACCCCTACTACTTTTTTTGATAATGATCGGAAGGGCCAACATTACGGAGAAAACTTGTGGGCAATGATCTGAATTCTTCGAATCTGAAGGAATTGTGGCAATCGAAGCACTTTGCTGGAACTCACATTAATCAGCAAGCGACGCACGACTTTTTTCCTATCTCTGTAAGATATTGGGAATTCCTTTTTGCCCACTTAATAAGTTCCTCGATGTGCCGTCCATTTCGTATTAATCACACTTCTAGCAAACCGAAGCAGATAAACAAAATATTTAATTCTGTGCTTAGAACAAATCGTGGAATTCTAAGAACAAATATTGTAGTGAATGCTATGCGGTATTATTTCATTGATCGTCGTTGTTGCCGGCTTCTGAATTAAAGACCACTATCTATGCATGTAGCCAGAAACTTTCAGACTTCTACATGTGCATGAATTATAGCACGCATTCACTACAATAGTTATCATGCCTAGCTTCTTCAAGCATCAATGATCCTTACAGCCTCGGCCGCTATGCGTTCTCGGCTGTACGACTCATTGATGCTTTCAAAGTCGAGGCATGATTTATTATAATGATTAGCCAGATACTACCAAGACATCGATGTGGTCCCAGGATTAGCTCATTCATAGATTTCTCACTATAACCATCAACTTTATAATGAATAATAGATATCTACAAGTCACAAAATGAAAAGCTACATTCTTTCCAGAGGAAATAAACGCTGCCTCCCTTAGCTATCTGTCTATCCCTCGCTGCGCTCGGGCTGTAGACCATAGCTACGGGAGGAAAAGTTGATATTTCTTCTCTCAAGAAAATAGCTATTTGCTACTTCTTCAATTAAACAGTTCATTTATAGTTGTGCATGTATATGGTTAATTCTTTTCCAAAAATGTGTGTCTCAATCATCACTTTCATTCGGCTATTGTCATTCAAACCACAATATCTGTCATATAATAATGCTTTAGTTTTCATCGATGAATTTGATTCCTTACAAAATGGACTTGACTTTTATATGCCCGCGCTTGCAAGGCCCCGTGAAAAGAGATCGGTGTGGTGTACGAACAGGGGATGTACTTACTATTCTTCCTATCTATCTTGCTATCAGCTACTCATCAGGAATTCATTCGTCCTGCACTTTGTGCACTCAATGATCCACTAACCAGGTCTGATGTTTTCGTCTCCAGGATAGATAAAAACGACATCATTTTCTACAGATATCATCAAACTGTCTGCAATCGTCCGTAAACCTCACTATCACTGTCTCAAATGATGTGAACTCTACTCAAATATTTATACGGCCAACATTTATCAGATTTACTTTTCAGAGGTGGGGAATCGGATAAAATCGGACTGTTTGATATTTTAAAGCGATTCGCGATTTGGCTGGATCGTTGTCATTACATAGAATCATACTGACTCAGTGATTTCTAATTAATCATTTTGCCCTATCATTATCTTGACCTCGATCGCAGACAATAGGACAGGAATCTTGATTAATGACTGTAGTACATTTGCAAGTACCGTTGTTCTTTACAACACTCATGTACCCGTTGAAAGAAAACCTTCTTCAATTATAACACGGATTGGTTATAGAATTACTCTCTCACTCAATAAGTCAATAAATATTTATTTCCAAATACGTTGGAAAACATGGAAAAAGATGGAGAACATGCATGTGAACAAAAACATTCGTGTTTCAAACACAACTATAAAAACTCAGACATCAAATAATGCATTTCAAGCGTGCGGTCAATTTTAGCAACAAAAAATCGTGTTCAGGAAGGAGAGGAGAAAACTTTGCTTCTAAATGTCATTCAGTTTGTATTCTTTGTAGTAGGCTGTCGTAACTCTTTAGCTTTTGAAGGAATTCAGCAATACTTTTAAGATTATTTGGAATATGCGTGTTCATCAACCTGTAAAGCTCTGTTGTACTTTCGCAGTGGCATAATATCGGTGCTAATTCCTGTCGTATTTTCTGATATCTTGAACATTCAATCATGAAATCTTCCCGTGAATTACTGCATAGCTCACATCGACGTTCTTCATACCTCAAATGATTTCCATGAATGCCGTTGACAACTTCTAAGTTGTGGTTTAATGCTCTAAACTTCAGGATGATATTGATATAGTTATAATCGATATCAACATTTAGATATGACTTAATAGTATCCTCAAACAGGCATAACTCCAAATAATTTAACCCAGAATGGCTGTTTTTTGCTCAGGATATTCATTGTTTATCAACAATGAACTGTGTATCCCATAATTGACATAGGCTATGTTTTATAAGCAATTGCTTTTATTCGCCAGCACCATGTGTATCTACTATCGAGTCCGTTTGAAAAAATATTTGAATAAATCACCTTGTATGCTTCCTTTATGATGCTTCTGTCATCGCTTGTAATGATTCTTATCCAATAATATATTGCTGATTTATAAAAATGAAAACTCATTGGATGTATTCCAAATTCACTTATGAGACAATAATTTGGAGTATTCCGCTTTAAATGATGATACCTTTTATAAAATTGAAATTGCAGTTGACCTAAACTTTTTAAATTATGAAAGAAACAAAATTCTGCACAGTATTTCATCTTCGATAAAGTCAGCATTTCAGAAGTATTTTTTAAAATATCTTCACTGACTTGGCCAAATTCTCTAAGCTATTTAGCTATTAAATATGCAGCTTGTTTACCTTCAGCTGTCCAAATGGCATTTATTATTTTTTGATATCCACATTCCTAAGTACTTATATTTGTCAACAACCTCAATAGACACCTTTCTGTTATTAAGACTGATATCTAATTTATTCAATTAAGCGCTGATATGATGAGTCATAATCTTAGTCTTGTCGTAATTGATGCTGAGTACATTTTCTGAATCTAGATTAATGGCTGCAGTACTTTTTCAAGTACCGTTGTTCTTTACAACACTCATGTAGCCGGTGAAAGACAACCTCCTTCAATTATAACAGGGATTGGTTGTAGAATTGCTTTCTCACTCTCGTATGTAGTCTCATCGTACCGACCGAATGGCGCCTAGAAAATGCGTGTGTTAGCTATCAAAACTGCGATACCAATAACGTAAATAAGCGATGTAAAACACTCATGTAAAACAATGAGGTAATTCAGCGCAGCATATTTATCTCAAGCTCGTGACAGTCAAGGCAATATGTCTCCGGCAATCGAGCGTGAACGGAGAATCCATGGAATTGTGTGAGAAACAGTCTTATCCAGGAGACCCTCACTCGGCCTACAGATGGGGTCACGTGTCCCCTCCGAACAAGAGGATCCTAAACCTGTACAGACAAGTGCCTACTACGTACTTTCAGCGGAAGATGAAACAGGAAGCCAGGAAATGAAAGTTGTGTCCGAATCTGACGATTGGTCAAAGAATCCTCTAAGAGGAAGTCCGGTACTTTCAGACGACCTATTCCCCCAAAATTTCCAAGACTCGTGGAAGAAAATTTTTGAAGTATAACACAGCCCTACCAAGCTCAGCCTCAATCGAGCGCGTTTTCAGTTTCGAGTCGAACATTTTAAGGGCGGCAGTCACAGCTGCAAGCTTTGAAGCCTTTGTATTTATGAAGGATGCATCTATTGTCGATTTACATGAGGACTAACAATACATTTATGCAGCACTTTTTCTGGTTTAAGACAAGATCTGCTTTAGCTGCACAGCATATACTTTACATGGGTATCATGTTTATTGTAATTCAGGTTTTTTATAGTCCTTTGTAATGTCTCTGTTTAATCGTGGTAATGTACCTACATTTAGTATCCCAACATATACAATTTTCTTTAGAATTATGCTGTGTAATTGTCTACTGTAAGTGAGCACATATTTTGATGGAGTACCAAGATGATTAATTTGACCTGAATTTCATTTCATCTGCTAGTCGAATTGGATAATCGAATCGTTTTAACAAATGGTAATCGAATCGGATAATCGCTATCGGAGCTTCATTTTTTCGAATCGTGCCCATCTCTGCTATTTTTATCAACTTTATCTCTATTAAAGATCTAAAAGCAATATTTTACATCTATCAAGTCTTTACTCTGCACCTCTCTGAGACTTGCCAATATATCCAAAGAAACGGATTGCATTTTCTGTTGTACAATAATAGTCGTGTAGCATTTTCAATTTGGCATAGTTGGTGATCATTTTGTATTGCGAGAAACATATCTATATGATGCGGTATTTATACTAACAATCAATTCGCATGTAGAAAGTTACTATGCAAAATGTTATCAAAAATAGCAAAATACGGACCCTCTTGAAGAAGAAATGAAGTCCAATATTCATTGCACAATGACCTAGCCATTACTCTGCCATGCTAAAGTAAAGACCTGCAAGTTATCAGTTTTTCGGTAAAATGATTTTTATCTTTTTGCTTCTTGTACATAATGTAATTGATGCATGTTCGCTGCGGAGTTATAAGAGATAGTGAATGAAGGTTCATTTAACCGTGAATCAGATTTTGCTGCGCAATAACTATTGATCACGTGAGTTACGGATGCACCATGCACTTTCATCGTATTCTGTGCATGCCTCAGAGACAGAATGAAGAGCTAGAAATCCTAATACTGTCTATTTTTTTATCATTGCGCATTTTTCGATTTTTTATTCTATATGTTGGCATCAATTGTTACAATTCGCACTAAGGGTCATTCGACATTTTTTAAGAAGTATGCACTTTTATAATTTATACAAAGGAATCTACAACTGATTGCGCAGAGCGTAGGCATGCCTTTGGAAGTTCTCTGTTGATAATAATATTTTTTTAGGATGTAGTAGCCATATGAAGCAATCATTTGTTCAGGTTACCTTTTTGTTGAATCTGAGAAAATATCATTCCTTGTCGATCCCCTTAATCCACATATTTACAAGCAAACTTTGATCCTTCCTATCAATAGTAATTATTTTCAACAATTTTGGAAAATTATTACATTGTAGCATTGCAATTTGATATGGAATCGCTAAATATAGAAAGTGAATGTGTAGGAGTGGGATTTAAAACATCATGTGAGCATCACTGAGAAGAAAAGCAAACACAGATGAGATCTTCCACCGTGCACGTGCTCAGTATGAATCAAACTGGTGGTCGTCTATTTTCTCATTAACTACATGAATTACGGAAAATATTATTAAACGATATGAGGCTACTTATTAAAGAAATTAACTTGAGGAAAATGGTCGCATAAATACCCACGTTTGTCAGTTTATGTACAGCCAAATACGTAATCCTTCACTAATAACATTAAAATGACATGCATGCCACAATGTAAGCCGTAAGCTACCAAATGAGAGAAATATCGCTGTCAAACTTACTCATCAAAAGTAACTAACATTTTCTCCCAAATGGAGATTATTTGACTTTCATGGCTATCAGACCGCGTTCATCTGGTACCGAACGCTGGAATGTATTGGTAGCCACAGTTTTAAATTTTCGGGGAATTTCTCATGCCTAGTCTGTTTTTAGCACTACTTATAGAAGCACTTGACAGTAGTCGATTTACTAAATATTTTCGTGTGACATTCATTTACTTCTTTAACGTATTCTGCATGCGGTACATTGATTTCCGAATCAGGTGACATCGAGGTCACCTCCACCCTCACTCACTTAGGATATATTTTAACCTTGAATTCAAAATTAACTAATACATACATTATGTTTATTTCTGTGAACTTGACACTTATACATAAAGAAACTTTGACTTGCTCGTAATAGAATCGGATCTAATATTGTAATTTTGATCATTAAATGTTAATATCTTACTACTTATAATGCAGTAAAAAGTAACGTGCAAATTTGTCATACTCATGTGATTCGAAAAGAATAAAGCATCTGATGCCTTGCTAGCAGACAAGAAACGCCACCAGATAAAAGGAAATAAAGCATTTCATCCGTTAAGTAGCGAGCGATTTACAAAGCAGATAAATAAGAATAATGATGCAGGTTTATAGACATACACTCTTGCTATGTAAAGTTAATTACATATTTATTTAGGTTCCTTGCACATGACATTTAAAAATTTAAATCCCTTAGTGATCTTTGAGACGCACCCTGAGAGGCGCAAAGTTAACATCAATGTGAACAACAGTGCTCGTGTAGAAATGCTGTCTTGAGCGTAAATACAATGATTATCCAGTAGATATGCTTTAAAAATTCACTTATATAAGCCTACAGCCCTATTTACTTCAATGCGTCTTTGAAATTCCCCTCCAGTTTCCTCTTAATGGTAACTGTTGCTTCGACTGTTAAACTTCGAATATTAAGTTGCATTCTTCTATTCGAAATATGAATCTAGATGTTCAGAATGTGCCTCCAAATATTGTAGACTTTCGTTTTATGAATATGTACAAAAAACGCCGACTTCATTTTTCGCGGTTTTCGAAGTATTGAGATAATTAGGTCTATAAATTGCTTGCATTCCTTCACTGATGAAAGATGCGCTCTATTTTGCATGGAGTAATGAAGTAATTTTCCATACATAAATTTGAATTATACATGTATAAACAGGAACGTTCTCCATGACTGAAGGAATGTCTATTAGTCGTATATTGCCTAGTGATAGAATGTGCAATGGAATTTTGTTTCTTTTTGAATGACTTTGAGCAAATGAATGCCATTCCGTTTGAGGAAGTTTCTAATCCTCAAAGAGATAAGTTAGTTCTGCTGATAGATGCCAAGATTCCGCATTAAATGGAACAAATGAGACATGTGCTTCAAATTCTATCACAAATGCATCTTCCGTAAAGAGAAAAACTTCACAAGGCTGACTGAGTAAGCTTTCTACTTGCTAAAGATATTAGAACTGCTGAAAGTGTTTCTCAATATTCCTTTTGAAAATCAGATCCCATTTGAAATACATTCAACCATGAACTCTGTATAATATGTTGTACATTTCTTAAGCTGCTGAAGCCATTATAGCAAGGTGTTTATGTCGTGGGTAGTTCGACGAAAGCATTTTCGCACCCCTTTAACATATTCTTAGTTTACCTGCTTAAATCGATATCAAAACATTAGGAAAGTTGATTTTAAGTAAAACAATGATGTTTGCGTGTAGCAGGTTGGTATAACGAATTCCTTGAGTGACTTCCAGCCTTTTCAGTAAACACGTGCGAAAATATGGTGTTTTTGTAAGTCAACCACATTTAGTACAGCATCATTTGTACTAGGAGGCGTCTTTACGATATTTTGTGTCACCATAAAGCCTCAGATAGTTGATTTTGATGAAATTGATTCAATTCATGCAGCTAATCCTTTCCGTTTGTACATTCCTTCAAATTTATCCAAAACTATCAGAAATAGACCTAAAATGAGTCAAAATTGCTGTACTTCTAGAACCAAAAACAGCTGTGGAGATCTCAAACTTATCATTACTGCTGTGAAAAGTTTGTCATCAATCAGTTTTTGTTGCTCAACTATGAATATAATGATAGCTTTTATTTCGGACATCGATTTATGTCGAGTTGTTCATATAGGCCAGCCAGTCACGCGAGATCACGTGCGAAAGCAAAATATTCACATTTTGAGATCTTCCAACACATTGCACATTTACGAGCTTGATGCAAACAATGAATAAATGACTTTCACTCTTTATACACCATTGTGGACATGTTCGAAATCATTTTTCATCTAATTACAAAAATTTTGTGATGGAATTTCTACACCCTCTGAGACCTGAGGGACCAGAGGGACCCCCTTGGCCTATCTGTCATACTTCTACTGATTCAATTGAAATGAAATAACGCATGCAGATTCACTGTCAGAAATGATGATTTTGTATGGGCTTGAGTGGTCGATATATCGTCAGCGTAAAAAATGAAATAGAAAAATGTGGCTCCGGGGTCCACTGGACTCCCCCTCAGGTCTCTGAGGGTTAAAGGATTTAATGAAAGTACACACCAAATCCCAATGTGAATTAACGCAAAAAGAAATCCCAAATTTACTTTATTTAAATGACTTGAAATTAAACTATAAAATCCAACCCAATGTCGACTCCACTGATGTTGTTTGATGCCATTTGTTAATTTACGACAAGACACAAACCTCGAATTTAGTTAGTAGATATTCGAATAGCAAAAAGTTACAATTGCATAAGAAGAAGCAAAAAGGTTGAATGTCGATGAAATTTCATTGCTCAACTAATTTCACAGTAGGCCTATATTGTATATCAATCATGTGTCATTCTCCTTAGAGGAATGTAATTTGTCCATCATTTTTCACTATACACTGTAAACCGTAGACCGACAATTATCCTACAAAATTACTGACAAAATCACCCGACGATTGTCACCTCCAATATCCCGCGATATCCGACGATATCTGTAGGTTCTCCACCGACATCGAAACAGATGCTTTGTATGCAAATTAACTAAACCAAAACTTTTGAATATTGATTGATTTTTTCGATTAGTGATTGCTTGACTTTTCGGCAATCTGTATTACTGTGTGGCAAAACCATGATTTATTTTGACATAATTTAATTAGTTACCTACATTTTTGATAAAATTTAAGCTATAATTCACTACTATTCATTTTGTCGCTTTTTGTCAGATATTGCAGGTGTTCATTGGCAATCATCCTACAAGAACCAACAATGACCGATAAAATAGATTTTGTAGGATAAATGTCTGTCAATTGTCAGTCAACGGTTTACAGTGTACTGGAAAGGCTGTCAGGATCGGAAAAACTGTGACAGCCTTTTTCCTATAATTTCACTTCTATAACTTCGTTGTTTGAACTCGTTTTTCTTGTACATGATGAGCTGCATGAATTCATATAATCAGCCACAAAGTCACTTTTGATGTTTGTACTGCTCATATAGAGTAGCAACTCATCAATAATTAAATCCACTTTGTGTATACTGTTTTGATTTGATTAAATGTACTCGAATGAGACCCAGCATCACATGTGAGATAATTTTTACACGTTTGGAGAAACTTTGGATTTGACTTGTTGTGATAGCAAAACAGAAGGAATAATAGCATTTTACAAATCCTCCATGTCATGTTAACCTGTGTGGAGGGGTAATATAGTTTGACCAACCAGACAGAGAATCACGTGTGTGAAGTTCTATTTTATCAATTTCAGCCTCCTGATCACGAAGATGTGCTCAGATTCCACAAATTTGAAGTCATCATTGAGAAATTGAAGCTTTCAAGACGTTTTAATGCAATGTGAACATTAAAAGCTGTTTGACTGTACAATCGATGAAAACAAGTAATAGGAATATCGTGTGATTCCAATTCTGCTGTTGGAAAGAGAATTCTGCATCTAATCCAGAGATTGTTATTGACAAAACTCGAAACTAAATGTTATGAGATGTTGTGAATTTTCCATAGCAACTATCATGTACAGAATTTTTAGTGCTCTGAATATGTAGCTTCTCATGCACGATGCCTGATATTCTGGTTAAGATAACTTTATTGCTATGCCAGTTAAGATCATTTATCGCTCTACTGTAATGGACTGTCAGTCTTCCGTTTCTTGGGTAAGGTACGATTGAATATAGCGAATGACTTTTCAACTTGCACTTTTCGAAGGACTTGAAATTTAGTAGGCGTTTTTGACGGAAATTTGTAGCATTGTTGTTGCATTGATAGTTGGATGTACAAATGATCTTTCTGGCGCGTTTGAAATGTTTTTCGATTATATGCATAGTTTCCGCATTCAGAATACACAACAGCACTTCGTACAACGCTATTGAAAACCAGCCACATTTCATCCTGTCTCAGTAAACCTTTAGGCACTTTTATCATGTAGGCCTACAAGCGCATGGAACAAATTTTGAACACTGCGAAAATGAATGCTCCAACTCAAGCTGTCACACCATGAAATACCTAAAATTTTCAATTCTGTGACCATTGTTGACGAGAAATGGGGAATACACGTTGAGACACTTCTTGCTGATACATAGAGATTTATTTTCGTCTTATTCAGTAGGAGCATGTTTGAAAAAGACCAGATCTTTATATAATGAAATTCTGATAGCAGAAGCTTAATCAAATTGTCACTTTTAGACTTAGAAATCGGACAAGCCTCACAAAGATCATCGGCATGCATACAAATATAAGTTTTGGATGACAATACTTTGATGTCTGCACAGAACAAAACAAAAAGGAATTATCCTAACAAAGAACCCTGTGGGGCACCACTTGTGGCAGTGGCCTAAAAGTACTACCCAACTTGACAGTCAAATACCAACAGAGCCATATGATGAAACCAGCTGGATAACAAAACATACACAGCTTCTCTATTAAAATGTGATTGAAAATATGGGATATGTTTCAAACGTATCCCGCATAGCACCCAAACCATGGGACTCCAACGAGTGGGAGAGAGAGATTCACCACTTCAAGTAATCAAAGATGGAAGTAACAACATAATAGATATCAACAATTGTCATAAAAAGTGATGTAGTCTTAGTCTATATAAACAAACTAAATAGAGCAATCATTTTGCGTAATTTTGTCAATCTAATTTTAATAGAAATATTTTGCTAGGATTATTATTATTATTGTAGAATCAGATATGATACACTACACTAAATACCAGTTCGTTACTTGGGGCTGCTGGAAACCCCTAGACATTTTTTGATGTTCCTCAACCGCTGCGACACTAATTTGCTGCGACTTGCGACTTTCAGCTACTTCTGTGTGTTTCTGATAGCCAATTCAATGCAGTCAAATTTGGACCATGGAAACATCAAAGAGTTCAACTTAAAAAATAACTTTTTCAAAATCAAGAAGTCTCTTTCTTGCAAAATTAGATATTTTTATCTATCATTTTGACAACATTGACAAAGTACAAATGAATCTGAAATTAGCATCTTCACTCATAAACGAATGCATCTATGCAATTATTATGTGAATAATGACAATAAACTATAAACACTACTCACAATAGGTTTACAAGTAATGTTGTCAGTTTTATACTACAAATAATGAATCGCAAATCAAATATCGACAGCTTATCCTTCTTCACAATATTTTTGATGATTTGCTTATCTACATATGTGGTTACTGAATTTTCTCTGCCGAATATGTAGAGTACATGTACATAACTCAGATTATAGTAGACTAATAATAATTTGCAATTTGTTTTTTGCAATAAAGTCAAATGCACATTAAAAAGCGGATGGGAGTCCCACGCCCGAGTTTCAAAGTTCAAATCGCACGCGTGAAATAGAGTCAGCGCTGGATGAAATGCTTTCCTGAACAATCTGATATCCATGGGCTGTTTTTTTTAATCATGAAATATTTAATCGTGATTTGTGTATCACATGCAGTGTCGGCTTTCGATAGCCAATGCGAATCTCTGCAGAGTTGTTGAACTGTATACGCAGACATCTAATTTCGGTTTTATAATTAATAGTCGAGAGCCCTAGAAGTCTAGCAAGCGCCTCTAAAAAAACGACATTTGATATCTCTTACTTGCTTTTGATCTAAGAATAGAACGATCATGTGATCAGGTGAGATAATGAAATTTGGCAAGAAATTTGACATTAAAAGTGTATTTGACAACGCACTTTCGGGTACACTGACTTCAATGTGCATTGATGCATATTCAATGTGAACAAGATATAGTTCAACTTCTTCAGTCTCTAAGATGCCTAATCACGAAAATTCTATCTTAATATTCACTAATGAGAATGGGTGTCTTTGATGCTTAAGAAAATTATTCAGTCGGAATTTTATAACAAAATCAGTAGGAAAGTACAAAACTCACTTCCTCATTTGTGAGCATTTTTAGACAACGAAATCAAAGATTTTTTGAATGAAGGTGATTTGTGACTTGAATTCCAGCCTAACGAAAGATGATGTATCCAAATAATGCCTCTGTCAATCTTGGAGTAGGAATCATTTCCAAAAGTATTGTAAGGATTGTCAATTGTGAATGCGTCTCAATTTGCTATGCTGATCAACGCCGAGGCTTTCTCCTGTGATGCTTTTCATCTTGCCGTTGTAGCACAATGCCTCGCCCCAGAGAGGGCGTCCCCCACTGTCGAATTTTTGAATATCTTTTAAACCAAGTCAGCAATGGCCACCAGATTTCTAGTAGCTTACTTTCTACGCATTATATAACTTTTGACTGAAGGAAAATAAATTTGGCTTGAGAGCTATTTCAAAATTTGATTGTTTGGTATATTTTGGCTGATTTCGCTAAATATATTCACTTCTAATGATCTTCTCTTGTTCTTTGCTTCTTATGTTCCTGTCCTCTGGTACCGCTATGTCAATTATGAATCCCATCTTTTTCTCCTTATTGACAACTACGACATCTGGCCTCCTTGCTGTGATTCTCTTGTCTGTTCTTATTTCGAAGTCCCATAATATCTTCACTGAATCCGTTTCAATAACTGGTTGTGGGACGTGTTTCCATGGTTCTGTCGGTACGTTGATGTTATACTGTAGATAGATATCCCCCTATGAATTTCTTTGGCAACCTCATTGTGACGGTTCAGATATTCGCTTGGTGCCAACTTAGAGCATCCTGTAAGTATGTGAGATGCTGTCTCATCTGCTGACATACACATTCTGCATCTAGCATCATTGCTCATTTTTAGTATGTAAGTGGAATGTGAAATTATTATTGCATGTTTTAAAATCATGTTGCCGTTAGCCTAAGTGTCTCTATAAAAGTTCACCGAATTTGGTTGTTTCTTCCCCTGCAGAAACTAACTGAGTTGAACTAAAAATTTGAATTTTTTTACCTTTGACCTCATCTAATGACTATGATGCAATCTCATAACGATCAATAATCACCACTTTGTGCCCACCTCAACTAGAGATTTGTCAAAAATTGGCGGGTTTTGACCTTTGACCGGCACCTCAGCCCAGGGATGACCTCAAAACGAACAGTAATGCTGTTTCGATTGATGTGTGGTTTGGAAAGATTGGTGTCATAGTTTGGGAGATCAGCAGAGGGGAGAAAAAATAACCCCGTGGGGCGAATGTTAAACGATAGTATTATTTTGTTGATGCATTTAACATAAGCAGCAGCTTAATAAAATAATTTGGAAAGGAATTTTGGCATTATGTGGTTTCGTTGTTATGGAGTCATCTCATTGCTATTCATCTCAAACACTATTTGTACATCAATGAATATTGCATTAAGTCAATCGAAGTTGATTTATAATTACATAAAAAAAGTGGTAACTTTCGACAGACCGCATTGATGTTCAATCTATGAATACAGGTCAGCAGATCATAATCATCCATTATTCCAATGCACATTGTTGGTTGTTAATATACTAGAAATACTACTTATTATCAATTTCAGTAGTTAGTTCTGACTCTGCAAGATGTCATTAAAGAAAGACAATGATGAATACATTGTGCTATGCTTTCAAACTTTGATGAGGAAACCTTGCAATCGAATTGTTGTTTCTCCACAAGCAACTTTACATGTTCGCAATTCGAGTTTCAATAATCCGCGATCATAATGTCGATTCGTCATTTTTCCACATTGTGTTATTTTCAAGTTCTGTCAATATCCGATGTGATTTTGGCACGGAAAGTATCGAGATACCTTGTTGAAATATCGATTGCTGCTTGTCACGCTAAATAAGCCTAACGTCCTCTCAAAAACACATGCTTATTGTTCTGCAAATGTGTTAATGAGCTTACTGACTCTTAACAATGTGATGGACATCTGCTTATTCCATGTCAGATGTTCCTGGACAGTTACTGAAGATCTTACAGAGTTCACCAACAGATTTAGTAGAAAGGAATGTTAGGAAAGGCCTAAAAGCAGATAATGCGTCCACACCTTGAATTGATCATCTATTTTTCTTTTTCTTTTTAGTCAGCGTATTTTGTCGAATAGAACCCGCCACTCTGTGCCCCCAACATTACTGCATATCATCAGTGTTATTACAAACGCAGTGTCATTGCCTACTCAGAGCCAACCTCTTTTATCATATTCTTTACATGGACAAAGGCAAAATGATAGTGATATTAGAGTACATTAGATTTATTGTGATTTTTATGCTCCACGAATAAGTCGTCGATGCTAATTGTCTGGCAACAATAACATGACATTTATTTAACTCTATTTTATGACCCAAGATGATAGACATCACTTCATTTAAACGATATCTTTTGTGAAATCATGTTGACAAATTAGCAAGGGCTAACCTTAGGCGAAACACAGTTAATAATGAATTAAATCACAAATCAAACTATTCAGTAAGTAAAACCAATGTGAAAAATAAAAAATAAAACACAAATGTAAATGTTGAAAATATTCAAATGGTAGGTAATGAAAAAAAGGTACTGTGTAAATATAAGTGAGAAAAAAAATTGATGACTTACTCGAGAACTCCTGCCTGTCTGCCACACTGTGTGTTGGGCAGTGTAGTAATTGCGGAAACAGCTTATATCTATTGACAAAACTTAATCTGCAGGTCTGGTCGCCCAGCTGCTTGCACATGTCAACTGCGTCAGAATGAAATTAAATGCTTTGATTGAGGAGAAGATGAAGTAGAAGATGACGATAAGTGTAAAGAATTTTATCCCTCAAAAGGACCCATGTGGCGTTCCCTACAGGTTAAAGGAAATAACAACTACAACAGATTTCCTAACTGAGAAAATGTGCAATTGAGGTCATCAGCTGAGGTCTGACTTATATATCTCAAACATGACTATTTTTGCGTTCATGAATTATAATGTGTTTTTATTTCGGATTGATAATATGCTTAATTTCAAAATTACATAATGCATAATTATTGATGGTTGAATACTTATTGATTATTCATGAAATGCCTTAGACTTACGTGTATTAAAATCGAATTTAGTATTGAAAGAATGACTCTTGAATGTCATTATCTCACTAATTGGAGAACAGTAGTAACATTAGTGTGATCTTAGATACTGCATATACTCAGAGCCAACCTCTTTGATCACATTCTTTACATGGACAAAGGCAAATTCTATATTCCTTGTTTAAGAAATGTGTCTTCATTGTTATCTTTACCATGGATATCTTGATGTTTCCTGGCATCAGTCGATTTCACGTGTTAAAAGCGTTTGGAACGTAGTGAATAAAATAATATTTTTCTACCTATGAAAGAGGTGTTGAAAATAAGAGATTGTTTGTGCTCATTATTTTTTCAGAGGAATTTCCTGGGCCTGATGTTAGCAAACACAAAATAATTTTAAAGTTCCGTGTACCTTCAGTGGTCTCCACGTGTCATCTTCAGAGAAGCTGGCATATAGGCCTATGACAGGCATTTTACTCCAAAGATGATGCGTGGAGTGAACGGAAAGTTTTTGTTTTCCAACATCAGGCTCAGGGATATCCTCTGAAACAAACATATAATGACTAGGGCCTATAAAAGGCATTTCACGCAGAATTTGAAGGAAAAATCTTAGTTCTACAACAAAGTGCTTGCGATTATATATCGGCCCCTCTATACAGATTATGCAATTAATTAGCTATCCCATTTTACCACATTAGATCGCCAAAAACTGCAATTTTATAATACAGAGGCTGCATATCTATTACAGAAATCAATAAGCAATGGATATTTAAGCACTAAACATATACCATCACTGCTGGACACGATAGGTAAATGTCTGCGGTAGTTTTGAAATTCCTTTTCCATCATCATAGAAGAAGCTATTTGTAGAGATGATCTGTATCACCATTACTATCCTCAACATCAATCCCACGCCTAGAAGTTTCAAAATTACGAAATTTAAGGATGTTCAAAATTATGAGATTAAAGTCGGGTGAACAAGGTGGCTGCTTCACCCAAGTTATACTCTTTGTTCAATTTCTAAGTTGAAAACAAAAAATGCGGTTTTTCAGGCGACCCCTACATTAGAATAGATAATTAATTTGCTGCATTCGTAAGTTTCGTCATGACTATACCTCGTACATTTCCAGCTGCTTAGCATGTTCAATAGAATGGCGACTTTTTGATAATGTTATTTATTTCAAGGTTGGGCTAAAACGTGGGTCAAAACTTAGTTGTTTGACTAAGTTGTCGATACGGGAGGTCAGTCATGATGATCAAGAAAATCAGGTTCTCTCCCAATCTTTACGACGTTTTATTGAATAATGAAAATGCGAGTCACTCACTGCAAATTGCAGATTGCTTATAACAAAGCAGTTGTTTATATTTTATAATTCAGAAATATAATTTGACTTAAAAAATGACAGCTGCGTAGTTGGTGTATGGTTAAACATATTTAGAATACGAAATTGGAATTAATTCATTTTTGGGTAAATGTCAGCTATTGCAGTGAGTTTAAGGGTGTAAAGATAACTGCCAAGATATCCATGTAAAATATATGAAATATATGAAAATTCAATATGCACAAATGCAGCAAAATACATGGGAGCGTACAGCAAATACAATTTGTACGAAGTTTTAATGCGCGGCATTGTCAAACCCAAAATGCAACATCCAATCATCACAAGCATTTAATTTTTGAAATGTTCTGTGAATTGAGTAAAATTTTGATTAAAAAATCAGAACTTCGTGTTCTTGTCATGTAGTTCTCCCAAGATTCAAATCAAAACATCAATTTTATAATTTGCAGCAGACCCAAGTTTTGTATCAACCCAAAACCCAAGGTCCAACCTTATTAATTTTGCTTTGAAAATTAATTTGAATTGAACCGGTCTTTCCTAATAACATATTTTGCGGGAAAACAGATGATATCATCTCTGCTTGAATTAGGTTTCCGATTCGTCAGACGTTAACTTATAATGGGTCGCTCTGCTCCTCGTGACGAGAAAAACCGATCGACTGTAATCGATTGTAAGAGCAGACATACAGCCGTTGCAGCTTCATCTATGTGTCACAGATAAGATTGAAAAACATCACTTGTTTTGTTTGAAAACATGTTTTGGTTAATTGATTAAAAAAATTTCTTTTCTCTTCCAACATTTAATGATTTTACAGGTTTTGACAGACGATATGAGATTTACATGCAAGCAATAAAATTGGCTTTGATAACACTGCCAGCTGTGATGATGGTGAGATCAATTTGATAGTCACCAATTGCAAAGATTCACGCAATAAAAGTTCAAGAACTTTACACATGATGACGATCAGGAAGACATGATTCAATTTTCAAAGTGAGATCAAGTTCCTTGCATCAATGAAATATGTGAGTTATCAGAGGAACAAAAACTTCTTTATACAACAGTTCATTGTGCCAGTCTGCATATTCACAGCCTGTGTCATATGCATGTTTATTATCCCTAATTGGAAATTCTGAAGCTTCAATATATACACAAAATCCTTGGTCTTCTTGCTGTAAAACTCGTAGAAATCGTACCTCTATATTGGCCAATGTGCACAATACATGCGTATGATCTAGTAATTTTAAATGGTCTGTCTACGAACCGCATAGCTCAAATTATCATGTTGAAACTTGGGATAATGGTAAATTAGGATAGGCCCCTACTATCTGAATACATAGATACCTGTTAATAGTTCGCGTCCGCCTTTCCAGTTGTGCTTCCAACTGTCTGTTGCAGAATCTGGGGTTTAGCTGACTGCGAGGTGAGTTTAAATTCAACCATTAACTTTGGGATGCATGCTTATTGGTTGAGTAACTGCCTGTTAGGTTTGGCATTGTATCCTTACCTCAAGGTTGGGAGATATCATTTGAGTTAACACTGACTCACGTAATGGACACAATTAAAGTAACAGCGGTCAGCATTTAGTTAACAGGGTTAACTTCCACAGAACCACGAACATTTCAAGATGGGATGAAGTTTCTTCGTAAAATTGCCCACAGATTTTGCAACTGTTCTGTATTTCGACACCTCTGGCTGTTTACTGATATGTTTCTCGTAGTATTGCTGATCGACCACAGGTATGTGATCGGCGAAGCGCCTTGATCACAGAGTCAAACAGTATTTGATTACTATGGAAACAGTGACGTCAGAGGGTGGGCGTCAATTATGGGAATTCGAAGTTCAACTATATTTCGTCGCAAGTTACTGAAAAAGCCGGATGACACTGTTTATGAATTTTCTGCTAAAATCGATGAGTATGCACGGCTGCGTTCGCGCCATTTCCTGTATTGTGCAATCAGAATATCTTCATTAACTCAAATATTAAATTTTTGGCGATCGGTTGAGCTTGACGGTTCCTAGATGGAGCTCAGTATTTGAAGTGAATGTCAGGATGATAAGCTCCGCTTGTATTTGCTAAAACGATGTCTTACAATGTTAAAGATATCAAAACACACTGAAATTATCTATTTTATAGATAGATAATCGAGCTGATATTAAAATTTTGCGGCCAAGGACCTTATTCTATGTGTCATCCCTATGCGTAAAAGCAGCTTTTGACGTTGTCAATTACATGTAATTTGATAGATTCTTTACGCGAAGAAATATGTGAAAAACATTTATTGTTTGATATTAACAAACGGTGGTGGTCATGGAAATTAACAATACTATAGAAAGTACTACTAGAAATCTATTTCTATGGTGGTGGCTCATTTCATCGACAAGTGAATGATATTCGCTGAAGAGTATCATTCATCCATGGATAGCTAAAGACATAAATTAAATCAATACTTCATGGACATTAAGCTATGATGTCTTTGAGCTGTATCAGGGACTCCAATGTCTTCTGCCTCTGGACATAGACACTGATGAAACGACCTGTCTATGAAGTGACTCAAGTTCATGATATCTAGGTGTCGATGAAATAACCCTGTTAATGACGGAGCCACAGTCTAACAAACACATGGATTACAACATCCCCGTTATCAGAGCTAGGTTTTAATATACATGTCAGAAGCTCTCTTCTGGGAATTCTGAATTCTTAAAATCCGAGGTAGCGTTCTTACACTATTCAGGGACAGTTCATCAGGTATGAATAAGTTTGCATTCTTTGCTGGCAGCAGTTAATGAAATTGGCATCAAAGAGATCTATTCGTGCGAACTTGCATTTCGATTTGAATTCATGCCATCCATGTCTCGTGACATCGACAATCTGATAAAGATTCAAATTAGTTTGATTCCCAGAGCGATCGTTGCCGAAGGCTTGTCATTTATGTCTACACATCCTGAACAGCTGTTATCTCCTCGACTGCCAATCAAAAGGTTAACCCATAATCTCACGAAAGTTATTGGCTGAAAGTACACGACAAGGTCTGAGCTAACGATTTCATCGACACTTTAAGGTACTACAACTTCAGCGATTGATAGCTGACCAGGAGTGAGTGAACTTGAAGCAGCGATTGATAAAATGATAGATTGCCTTCTCTCTGAGCAAACTTCGGAAACTAATCAGAAAACTGAATAAGTTGTAGTTTGAACATTGATTGAGCCTCTTCATCACAGACGGAAATGGTTCCTATTGCTATGAATTTTGCATATATGAACTTTGGAACTTTTGAGATTCGTGATGAAAGGCAGAAAGAGAGAGAGAGGGAGAGAGAGAGAGCGCGGGAGAGAGAGTGAGAGACAGAGGGAGAGAGTGAGAGAGGGAGAGAGGGAGAGATGGAGAGATGAAGAGAGAGGGAGAGAGAGAGCGCGGGAGAGAGAGTGAGAGAGAGAGTGAGAGAGAGTGAGAGAGGGAGAGAGAGAGATGGAGAGAGGGAGAGATGGAGAGATGAAGAGAGAGGGAGAGAGGGAGAGAGAGAGAGGGAGAGAGAGAGAGGGAGAGAGAGAGGGAGAGAGAGAGGGAGAGAGTGAGAGAGAGAGAGAGAGAGAGAGGGAGAGATGGAGAGATGGAGAGATGGAGAGAGAGGGAGAGAGAGGGAGAGGAGAGGACGGCTCCCCTTGCTGTGCTCACACTCGCAGGCTCGCGGCTCCACTCGCACAAATGATGTGAAGTATGCAATGTTGGATTTGAGGGGGGAAGTGTGGGCGGGGCGTTCCCCTGCACTGCCTCGTTTCATCCCCGGTACTGGAGATACACCTTCCTTCCCTGAGGGGGAAGAATATTCCCGGTAGATAGGCCTTACATTGCCACAACCTGATTGATTGAACATCAATTGATTATTTTTGTGAATAAAAGCAACATTGACAGACGTAGGCCTAATTTCCACACAATTCTCCATGAACTTAATTGTCTAATCATCAATAATTATCTTTCTTTGTTCACAAAGATGACAAATGAATTCGAGAAGAAGAAAATGTTAAATGAAACGATTAAAGGCAACGAAACCATCACAAAAAGAATGAAATCCAGAATCTACCTTGTTTCTTTCGGGGTCTTGATGACAACGCATACATAGTATTTTATTTACATGAATGTACATGAATGTAATAAAACTCTTCACAATCCATAAAATCAGGTTTGGGAACATTCACTCTGTGAATATTGATAAGAAAGAGTCCAACCTCTGTGAATTTATTAAAGGTCTAATTGCAATAAAGTACAAAATGATCATCGGAGGAATATTTATGCGGATCTTCACATGCGAGACCTACTATAAATTTCTGATTTACAAGCGCATCTACGCACCTTATTTGAAGCATTATTTAACTAAATGCGGGTAGCAACAAATGCATGCATTGGGCAGTCCGCTTCAAGCATCAAATCAAGCCAATCTCCTCCTTATTCCATTGATGGTTCAACAGTTTTCAAAATTAGTCGCGGGCGTTCGAAGTGCGAGGATGAGAGTGGTGCTATAAGAATTGATGCCGTCTTCCCTTTGATCACCACCTTTTTCCGGCTTTGGTTGCAGCGTTGACCCAAAAACTTCCGGTGAAAGCTTGCCCCCTACTGCTGTCAAGCTCAAATCCAACACTGGACGTATGTACCCAAAGTTATTGATTTATTGAAAAACTCGTAGCTGGAGGACACGTGTTTCACTGTAATTTTCATCAGCTCCCATACAAAAATTTTTAACTGAGGGAGAGACAGACAGACATGTTTTCATTATATGTTTTTGGACATGTTAGACGATACTAGGAGGTCTTGACTGGTCGCACACGCGTGTTTGTTCAAAACAAGACAAGTTCTAAGCAGCATTCTGTGGGATATTTTCGTCAACTCCCTTGCTACACTTGTTTCCAGAATGCCTGATTCAACTTTAATACTATGCAGACTAAGTTTTTATGCATGCGAGTACTATTTAGCTGTGATTTCTGTCTGAATATTCATGGCTACTAGCATGGCCAAGATTGTGAGAAGCAGACACTTTCAGCCTTTTTCATGGAAACAATGCTTCTATTGATTGATGGCTCGAATAGAAATATTGACGTCGAAATTAAGGCACTGATAGGTTCCTAGTTTTTTCGTCGCTTTCTGTTAATAAAATGTTGTTCAATATTAAAAAAACAGTCTATCATTGAACAATGAAATTTAAGCGTCGAGCTATTTAGGATCGATTGGGATGGCCGCTTCTGATATTGCCATTGTGTTCGAGTATTCTGCAAGTTGGGAGAGAGAGAGAGAGAGAGAAAGAAAGAAAGAAAGAAAAAGAGAGAGAGGGAGGGAGAGAGAGAGAGAGAGAGAGGGAGGGAGGGAGAACATGGACACGGTCCGACTTTCACTTTATTTTAACTAAGGAGATTCGACCGCACATTATAGAGTCTTCCCTTAATATGTTTTACGAGACAAAGTAATAAGCTATGCCAGCTATTAAAAAACAAAGATATTGACATTTCAATCCTACCTCATTCCATTAGGTAATCTGTTTAAGAATCTGTTTAAAGAATCAGTCTATCAGTGAACAATAAAACTAAAGCGTCGAGCTATTTAGGATCGATTGGGTGTGTAGTCTGTTTTTTTCATGGTGCAAACAATATGAAACCTGGTTGTGTGCGCATAATGAGAAATTGACGTAAGAACTGCCGTTTTCTTCTCTAATAAACAACGCCCTCCACCCTCTAATAAACGCCACACCTCTGATAAGCGCTGCAGCTGAAAGGTCAACTTTTTAATTATTGCCGCACTTCTGATTGCAACAAAATTAAAAATGATTGATGCCGCACATAATCGTGCATTGAGCTAAAAAAAGATATAATCGTAGTTATTAAACGTCTTAAGGATGCTTAAGGATTTGCATTGTTTTTGACTTTGCTTGTCTGCATCATGATAAAAGAAGTAACATAATTAAAACTGCACAGTCAACATCTCACTCCAATCCATGCTTTTCATTTTATATCGTCATTAGCATCAGATTCGTTAGCTTATTGAGCTTTCTGTACCGTCCAGCACGGAGTATTATCACGTTGATGTTTTGTATGAGTCCCGCCTTCAGGTGATGATAGAAAAGAACCAGCAAATGCAACCGCTGTACCGGTGATTCCCAGAAATTAGTTCCACACTGTGTTCATTCAGCGTCGAAGCCACCCGTTGTGCAGCAAGAAGAATGCTAGATTTCATCTACTGTTGATACTTTTCCGAAAAAATCTTATGCCTGACTTATATTTTGTTATTCAGTTTGGAAAAATCTAGCAAATGGAAAATCACACACTTTAATCAACGCCGCCACCTAGCAAGTACTAGATTGTAAAGAAGCGTCTATAAGAGGATATACGGTATTCAGTGATCAGACCGAATGCCTTTGGCAAAAAAGAAAGTGCAATGTGTGAATGCATGCGCCTTTCATTTCCCTTCATGCTATGATATTTTCTTCTGTGTGAATCCTTTCATCACTTTCGGTTTTGCAAAATTTAATTCCTGCAGAATATTTCAGAATTGCCTGATCAACGTTTCGGAAGATAACTTGCAATGAAAAAGTATGCAGCAGACTGTTCGCATTTTCTTCAGACAAAATTCATGAATTAATTAACAATTGGATTGTCGCCAGCAGAAGTACAAAGTGCAAAATCATCTCATGTTTGCAGCACGTTCACTTGAGTTAAAAAACGCCTTTTCAAAAGCCGTGTCAGCATTTGCATGTCTCCTGGGGAAATTCTAAATGCAAAAGTTCAGACTAAAAAATATCTGCTGTTACACTTGTACAAATAATCGGGAACAACAATCAGCAATTCAGAATTCAGTCATTTCGCACTATTAATCAATGATAATGGAAGCTCTTTATATAACATAGCCTCCGCCAAGTGCGTCTGAACTGAATCATTGCAATTTCCTAAAATAAAATGTCAAAAAATTGAAATTTTTCCTTTACTTATATAATGTTGTCAATTCTGGTCTATGACCAAGGTGAAAAGTCGGATTTCTAAGGGGGCCATTAGTCTGACCATGAACATTGTTGACACAACAAACAACAGAACATAAAATAACATTTCGAGTAATGCTATTGAATTTGGTAAGAAATAATCGGTCGCAATCATATTCATCCCTTTGACTTAATCAGTTGAAGTGTAATGACCAATGAATATTCTTCTCATTTAGTCCTGACTTAATTTTCAGCCGCTTTTTAAATTCTTAACCAATCTTACTTTGATGAGCTGACAAATGAAATGTCTTGATACTTGTCGGTATCATTGAAATAGAGAAAACTCTCGTTATTCAAATGCATTGAATATTCGGCGATATTGGAATATTGCGCTTCTGAAAATGAGACTTAAAAGAGTTTTAATTACATGTAGTATTACGCAATTAGCACTTGAGAAAAATGAATTTATACAAATATTTTACACAGATTATTTATTTTTATATGAGTGTAGGTTATTATCATTGCGCTACGATATAGGCCTACCATACATGCAGTAGTCATCTATGAATATGTTGTCTCATACGAAAGACCAAATGAGAAAATCTTACATAACCTGACCTCACTTGTCAAATATAAATGCGATCAGTGTGTGTCAGAATTCTTTTAGAAGGTGGAGATTTTTTCCGAAAATCATTATTCATGTTGGATGGACCATTTTCCTCACTATTGAGTTACTTCATGTACGACTTGCACATGTATATCATTAAACAAAATGTTATTCATTACATTATCCATTATCTTAGCACCGAGATTTATTGCAGAAATTAATAAAGTGATTTCGGATCTCAAATGTTTGCTTTCATCACATTTATGATTATGTCTCTCAATGCGTTATTCCTAAAATCGCAAATAATTCTCACAGACAGATAAATGATTGCCCTGATGAAGAATGACAGTTACTCAACCATTTCTAATCCTAATGAGATATGTTAATGTTTCTGAAGTCTGCATTAATAAGGACAGAACAGTTCATCATGTGATAAATGATTCATATCAGATGATACGTTACAGAAAATGGTGTTAACTGCGTTGGTTTTGATTGGCATCTTTTCCCTTGAAGTTAGAGCGTGTTTCCTGTTTAGGAGTATGTTCACCTTGAACCGGTGCAGTAAACAACTTTCAGCAAGCACGGAGGCGAGAAAGAAACACAATTGAGCCTTTGAGTTATGCCTTGTATGCCCTATTATCCTGCGTTTCATACGGCATGGCAATGAAATGATGTACTTTGAGATATAGGTGTGCTTCATACACTTTAAAGCATATTTCACGCCCATTATGGTAGTATGTAGTGATACATCGTGAAAGGTGACCTTCACGTGCAAAAAGAGATGAATGGAACTGATTCGTGCATGGAATGGAACCCAAGCAGATGTGCGTTCAAATGATAATTGATGATAATAGAACAAGCTCAAAAAATAATGTTTTGGCATTGCTATCATCATTCTACGACGATTATCTCTATTTATCTCATCCTTAGGCATAATTGACAATTTCCATCCAGAGAATTGAATTTTCCAACCCTGCTAAATTTTCAATTAAGCAACGAGATTTAAATTTCTGATTAATTGCGTTTCTGCTGGATAGCTCTGTCCTCTGACAATTAATCTCTTGATGTACATGATATCTGCGTCATTATCATCAGCCTCCCTTTGTCATATTTCTCGCTAACTGTCTCTTGCTGGCTGGTTAATTCCTGAGTGATGTTTAAAGGTGCTCAAACGTTCAGATATTCTTGAGTAATGCTTATTATAAAATGTGTTATTGTTTCCTCGTGTAAATTAGTGACAGCAACCTTAACGGGCACTTTCAGAACAAGTGCTCTCTTATTTTCAATATTGCTTTGAACAATGGTAAATCTGTTTTGTTTATACATTTGTCCTGCACTCGATAAACATTGTACTGCAAGCTATCTTGCAAGCTATCTTGGTTGTGTGCGGTCGTGTCTCATCTCGCTCTGGTTGCTTTGTCAAATATCGTCTGATTCCACCGTGTTCCTTGTCAACATTCAATATTATTAGTATCAATCGAATCGTCACATCGTCCTACGTCCCCTCGCATCTGTCGCCATCCTCAAAAATTTGATTTTCGTGGGCTATCCTTGATTTTGTGCTCCGTCGAAGATCCAGTGTGAATAGTGATCATTATCGATGTCTCAACAGCGCAAAGGCAGTGAATCAACATTGCCTATTGTTTGCAAAGCATGCAATTCTATTATTGACGGTGATCCAATTCTGTGCATGCTTTGTAATAAGCAATTCCACTCCAAGAAAGAATGTTCGAACATTCCGGCCAATGTCAGCAAGTCAATCAATTCATCAGATCAGCTATCCTATTCATGCCACGATTGCAAAAACATCAATGTGCGAGATATCTTGAATAGGCTTATTATGATTGAGAGTGATCTGGAGTCTGTCAAGCAACAGTTGTCATTGAAGTTGACCGAAGACGTTGGTGAGATTGTCCAAAAAATCGTAACTGAATCGAATGAACGAGACGAAAGGAAGCAGAACATAATAGCATTCGGTATTCCGGAGTCAGAAGAAGAAGACCCATTTCAGCGAGAGATGTATGAGGAGCGAATGGTAACTGCATTGTGCAGAGACTTGGAGATGACTTCGAGACGTGTCATTGACTTCTCACGCATTGGAAAGAGAGGCTCGAAGCGAAGGCCTTTGCGCTTGAAGTTCGTCAGTGTTGATGCAAAAGTTGAGTGCCTTCGCAATGCTTGGAAGCTGAGGAATAGAAACAGCAACTTGCCACCAACAGACAAAATCTACATTCGAAATGATTTGACTCGAATACAACGTGAGGAGGACCGAAGACTGAGAGACGAACTCCAACGCAGAAAAGACAACAACGAAAATGTCGTTTTAAGGCGTGGCAAAATTATACCAGCGGATTCCGAATGACAGAAGCCAATCCAAGCCCTACCATCCATATGTCTCTTTAATGCACGCTCTGTCAAGAACAAGATGGATGAACTTATTTTCTTCTCCCGTGATCATTCTCCCGATTTCATTGCTTGTGTTGAAAGTTGGCTCGATCCTTCAATCCCCGATGACTTTATTCATCTTGACAATTATACTGTGTATAGATCCGATCGAGAAGGCGAAAAGAAAGGCGGTGGCATTGTTGCGTGGATACGCTCCGAGTTCAAAGTATCCGATGTAAACAAATATTCTCCGAACGAATATATAGAATGTCTATTTTTGCATGTCTCATTCAAGCAATATATTGGAATCCTGGCAATATTGTACTATCCACATGGTAAATCTATGAATCATGCAGCTCAAATGGTGACTTGTGATTATGTTTCTTCTGTAATAGAAAGCTACTACGACAGATATCCGTCAGCAATCCTGAGCATCTGTGGTGATTTCAATCACGTGAAGACCAGTGACTTTGAAACTGCATTCAATCTTCAACAAGCTGTGACTTCACCTACACGAGGAGATGCATTCTTAGACAAGATCATGATCCCAGAGCATGTTGCACCGTTTTACAGAGACAGTCTCATTTTTCCTCCTTTCGGAGCAAGTGATCACGCAGTGATTCTCCTCCTTCGTCCTATGACATTGTCTACTCAAATTCGTGCTTTCCTGTTATGGATCTTAGGAAGTCCAATCTCCAAGCCACAGCCTCATTCTTGAAGAATATCTCGTGGAGTGCGGCATTGAATTGTGACGATCTCAATAAGGCTTGTGAAAAATTTTATTCGATACTTCGACAAAGTTTGACATTCGTTCCAGTCGATATCGTGAAGTGTGGCCGAGTAACGAAGCCGTGGATGTCGATGTCCATTAAAGTGCTAATAAACAAGCGCTATAAGGCATACAGGAGCAAAGACTGGATCCTCTACAATCATTTCAAAGATAAAGTGAGAAAAGAAATTCATAGAGCAAAGTGTGAATGGGGTACTAAAATGAGGAATCAGAATCGCTCAATCTGGGACGTCTACAAGTCTGTCACTGGAACCTCTACGATGAAAAATTGGCTGCCTAATACTGACCCAAAGATGAGTCTAGCTGATACTCTCGAAACACTGAATGACTATTATTCTGGAAATCTTATTGCTGACCCAATCGCCCAACCAATCATTCGTGGCAACAGTTCATTTCCATCCACTCCGTTTGAATTCACCATTTCCGAGGTCTACAGTATGTTGTCCAATGTAAATCCAAAGAAGGCGACAGGATCAGATCAGATCCCTTCCATTCTGTGGTCAAAGTTGGCTGAGTATTTATGTGAGCCACTGTGTATTCTTTTCAACTTGTGCCTAGAAGCCGCGGATATACCAACAATGTGGAAACTTGCCGATCTGATTCCATTGCCAAAATCGAAGCCTCCAAATATCTATAATACCAGACCAATATCCCTACTACCTGTTCCGGAGCGATTATTTGAGCGACGACTCTTGTCCCATTACAAAAGTGACATCCTTGCATTTTTCGGAAGGTCTCAATACGGCTATCGACCGAGAAGTTCGACGACGTGCGCATTACTCCATCTTGAGGATTTCGTGACGAAAAGCCTCCAAAAGAAAAAAGTAAGCTGCTGTCATCTGGTCACCATCGACTTTGAAAAAGGCTTTGACAAGCTTTCTCACAACATCCTGCTACAAAAACTTCAGCTAAGAAAAGTGGATTCATTCTTTACTGCTTTTGTGAGCAATTACCTGCAGAGGAGATCCCAGCGTGTCAGATGGATGAATGACTTTAGCAGTGTTAAGGCTGTATCCAGTGGAATACCTCAAGGTTCATCAATTGGGCCGATTTTATTCTCCTTCTATGTTTCCGACCTTGATGCATGTTTCCCCGCGAGTGATGAAACGCTGCTGATGAGTTATGCAGACGATGTAACATTATGCTCCGCCATTGACAAAGGCTGTTCTGTCAGTCCTCTCTCGTCAATCTTGGAAAGTATTGAGAAATGGACCATGGAGAATAAAATGGTTATAAAAACTGAAAAATGCCATCAATTATTCATCACACAGAATAAGGCGCTCGATCATTCAAACCTTTGCTTATCTGGTATCACTGAGTGTGATAACACTCGGCTCCTGGGCATCACCATCGACTCAAAGTTAAACTGGAATAAACACATTGAAATACTGTGCAAGAAGGCATCATCAAAAACTTACCTTCTGCGTCAGCTCAAGCCTTTCATGACCAAGCATCAGCTTTGTGAAGTATATTTCAGCTGCGTGCGCTCAATCCTGGAATACTGCTCTCCGCTCTTCGTAAGTCTGCCTCAGCGCCATGTTCATGCACTTGAGAAAATACAAAATCGATGCCATGCAATAGTTTGTGGGACTTCCGGGTGTTTGTGCTCATCGTTCGTTCCTCTTCAATATCGTCGGGTTATTCATGGAGTCAAGATGTTTGAATCTCTGGTACATGATCCATCTCATCCCCTAAAGCATCTGGCACCTCGTGTTCTGCCTGTTTCAGGCAAATATGAGATCCCTGTTTGCAACACTGCTCTTCGTAGTAATTGCTTTGTGGTTTTCATTTCACGACTGCTCAATAGCGGTTTCAGTGTATGAACAAGATCTTCCGACCACCCCTTCATTGTTAAAATTCGTCTTTATTTGTTATTTGTTTGCAATGCTGTGCCTTTGACTTTATACTGTTTAATTATGGCCTCACGATTCCTATTCTTGAGGCAATACCAAATAAACGATATTATTATTATTATTATTATTATTGTACCAGATAAAACGAAGGACTACTTGTCATGGCTTTGATGTTTTTTCGAAGATTCTAACAGAAACATGATTCAACAGTTTTGTTTCTATTTGTCGTCGTGTCATGTAATGCACGAAATGCAAGCACTTTTTCATAATTGTATGGCATTGGATAAAAGGAAGGCAACACGCCAACTTAACGACATGAGTATTGCACAAGACACCCATGTCATCTAATGACAACTCCCACTGATTGGATTGCATCCAAATCAACAAGCAATTTATTCACAAAATCGATGCGGAGGCATCTAGTGACCCGGATTTCTACCTGAGCCTTTCTTGATTAAAGCTGGAGTAGTACATGGTTGTGGCGCAGCCCCCTTCATGTTTAGTTTGTAAATCAGCGATGGTGAAGACTGTCATCCTGCAAACTCTGTCGCTAAAGATTTGTTTGCACGTGTGCGTGTGCATTGGTTCTTATATTGCAATCTGTCTGCACTGATCATCAGAAAATAAAACCGGACAAAATTAGAGAAATAGCCAACAAACAGACTTTCAGAGTTTTCTATAGATTAAGCTGAAATGTCTCTACACTGTAAACTGTAGGACACTGATTTAGGCACGAAGCCGAAATTTTGTGCATGTTAGCGCCTAGTTAGTGCCTCGAGGCACCAGTAGGAACCACTAGGCACTAATAGGCACCAAGTGAAATGTTTGTTTATCCAATGAAATCGAAGGAATAATCAATCGGCACGAACTCGGCACTATGAGGTTCGTGCCTACTCGCGCATTGTGTTGGTTAGAATTGATTCCTAAATTTGGTGCCTAATTCAAGCGAAATTTCGTGCCCTAGAGTTTGCAGTGTATATGATCACCCTGCTAAAAGCTGAGATGGCTGATTCACACACGCGACTTTTTACAGCGCGAAAGTCGAGTGGGTGTTTGTTTAACATTACAGCCTTTGGAGCCTTTCACATTTGTCGCGCGTTTTCATTTTGCCGCGAGTAGATCGCGCGATTTTGGTTTTTACGTACGATTAGGACTGTGATACTGATTCCATGCCAGCCAGAAGTGAGAGGTGTATCGCAACTGAAGGTCAGAATATGTGAGTGAAAGAATATATGTTTTGATGGTTTGTTGCAATATTTCAAAAAATGTCTTATACGTCAAAATTGTGCACATTAAATAGGCTTGTAGATCAAAACAGGGACTAGCAGCGCTTGATAGGTCTCCTAAGACTAAAATTTTGTTGCAAATTGTCTGTACAGGATGGAAATTATGAATACTTGTCATTCATTACACTGTATTTATTTACGGAAGAAACTGACACAGAGTTATCAAACACGATCAAATAAAGATCATAGATTTCTTACACCCTCTGTTCTGTGAGCATTTAATAGTTTAAGTTGCTCTAATTCTGCCTTAATTGCATAAAGGAAGATTTTACGCAAGTGCTAGTGAAGTATATTTCGAGCGCGTGATCACTGTTATTGAGAATCTCTCTGCTGCGGCTCACTTAGCGCTACAACAATGTCTTCACATAGAAACTGATAAATGTTGGGAAATTTCCTCTTCCACTTCAATGTGCAGTCAACAAGTAAGCAAAATCCAGTTAAATTGCAACCAATGTGCCACAATTTCTTCATTGAAAATGCGAGGAGTTTTTCTATCCAAGATTTTCGGAAAACCGACGATGTGATCCGGCTTATAAGGCTACAACATCTAAGGCAATCACTGACTTCAATAAATAGGACATCTGTGTGTCTAATTGATGCACTTTTTTCCAAAGAAAATTGCAATGGTTTAGATCCAAAACCGCATGCAACCCCCTAGAGCCATCACTGCAAGTTATCTAGCAACAATCTCAAAAGAAATGCCAAAATATTGTTGAGGCATCACATCACCTGAGAAGATTCACTTGTTTTACTAATTGCGTGTCTCAAATCTGCATTGTTGGGGATACAAGCGCTTGGGGATACAAGAATGGCAGTTAACAACAATTGATTCCCGTTGGAGTCACATTAGTGGAAATTCTTTAACAATTACGAGGTCAAAGATGATTGAGAAATTGGTAATTAATGCATTCATTGTTTTCAGTCTTGTTAACATGTTGCATGACACCATTCTGAGGACAAGAGAATACTTATCACTGCTCAAGGGGAAATCACATTATTCACGTTAACAGTAGAAGCGCCAATGAGTAAATTTTGACTCTTTTATTATCTGAAAATGATTTAGTTCGGCGATTATATTTGCTATTAGCAATACTTTGCTTAAAATTTAGTGTTTTGATATTTTGTTGTAACAGTAATGATATCAGATTTGGTCTCATGGAGATCATGAACATCATCAAGAGTGAAAATGACAGCATAAATGGTAGACAGCGAAATGCATGACTAGATGCTCTGCATTAATTAGGGATAATGTAAGTACTTTTTGAACAAAGATCATATACTTTTATGCACCACAAAATTGCTCCTATCATTGAATAAAGCTGATTCTAATTCAATTCAATTCTAAAGAGAATGACAACTATTCAGTCGATTCAGTCAATAAATGACACTAACACCCTTGATTCCCCGACCGCATTCGCGTGAACCAGGAATCGAACCGAAGTCCGCGGTGGAGATGAGCTCGCACCTTCTTCACTCAGCCACGGCGACGAGGCAGAAGGAATGAGAATGAAGGCAGATGTCATCTCTAAGTGATATCGACAGCTCATTGTCCTATTATTATTGACAGAATACTACCAGCGTTCATCTTGTAGCGAGACAGCATATCAGCATGTCATATGGCTACGTCACAGTGTACGTAGGTTGAGAACAAAGGCCTGTCGTAGTACATTGAATAGCTAAAGAAAATGACAACTATTCAGTCAATAAAAGACACCAACACCCTTGATTCCCCGACCGCACTCGCCTGACCTAGGAATCGAACCGAAGTCCGCGGTGGCTGATTCAAATAGTGGAACGACTATGAAAAGTACGCCTAAGCAGTCTGCTATCTTCAAGTTGACAAGTAGAAAGAAACATTTTGAATAAATATTTCAAATTTTATCAAAAACAGGAAATTTAATAAATGGCGCCTTTTGAAATTTACTTTGAAATTGACATTGAAAAAAGTTCCATTCAGAAAGTTCCACTAAACATTTGCAGTGTTAAACGCTTGAGTTTTTTGAACTTCTATTCCCTGTAAGATATCGGTCATATAAATTAGGATATCACACTGATTTCCGAAGATAAATGCTGCTTGAAAATCTACTCATATCATAAGCTATCTATTCTCCTCGCGTTCAGCTCGGAGAATAGATAGCTTATGATACTCGTAGAGTCTCAGCGTTTATCTACTGAAATCAGTGTGATATCCTATACATATTCAAACGGAGTTCGAAGGGTTGCAACTCATCGGCGCTTCTACTGTAAAGCGCAGTTTGCGATTACTTCAGAATCAGTTTCCTTATTGAAGATGAATATTTGTAAATTATAAAGCTCCTTTGCTCAGTCTTACGATGCAATACAAATTTGGGGTCAATCAAACGTCTCAAAATACTATTTCAAATGAGAAATTTTGTTAAAATACCGGTAATATGATACCATTTTTCTATTCACAAATTACGCTGCAACTGGATATAGAAATTAATTCAGCTGTGTGTTCCTTTTGTCCTTGCGACTAAGTCTTCATAGACAACCTCGAACTCCTGAGTTTCAGTATTCAAATGGCTCATCTCAATAACACATAGCATGCAAAGTACACAGCAAAGCATTTCTCTCTCAAAAGTTATTTCGAACAAAATGATCATTTATGTGGTTTCTGTGATCAGGTCTGCATTTTCACCTTGAGCGAATAGAAAAGGATCATTGCTAAAAATTCACTAAAATCATCATTGCTGTATACTTTCATAAGATACGGCACTAAAATTGAAAGTCAATGCATTTTGTTGGAATACATTTTAAAAATTATTTCCAAAACTTTAATAGAATAAATGAATAAATAATAGTTTATTTAAATCTAAATATATGAATAAATAGTTTCTTTCAGTGTGACAATTTTTGAAGTGGAGCTTTGAGGTGGGCTAAAGCCTGGTGAGAGAGATCGCATCCCCTCACGAAAATTCCTCATGCTTTTTTATGAGATTTTTGCTCATTTATATCTCATGAAATTTAATGCGGATTTGGAACGTTTTCGCATGAAATACCTCATCAAATTTCATGAGCCTTCTCATGAAAATCTCATTAATAAATTGACAATTGCTTTTTCATACTTCTGAATCTGTCTTTCTCGCACATAGTTATTGAAGCTTTCTTGGCCTAGCCACATTGCCCCAAAGCATTGACGCACCATGTCTACACTGTTATTTCAGTATTCGCAAAATTAGACCACTATGTATCATGATCTGACGTTTAACTGTGATTGTATATATGTCTATTTTCAACATCTTGCATAGTTGGTAATTGTAAAGTCAAATTATGTATGCATCATTTCGAAAATGCTGTTGCACATCGCAATGACACATCCTATATATTTTTATTTTCATCTTTTATAGACTAACCTTGAAGATCTTAATCAATTGAATAAGCTTTCTTACGCTTATTTCCTTTCGCGGTTAGCGTGCATAACTTACTACTTATAAGCTAGTTTTAACGAAGACCTTATAAATGCTCATGATTTTCTCATGAACGCGATCAACTCATCATGAGAACATCATGAGTAAAATATTTTTTGTGAGAATATCATGAGACTCATAATAATCTCATGAATCCGCATTAAATTTCATGAGTTCTCATGAAAAATTTTCGTGAGGTATCTTAGGTATAAAATCACTATCACTGAAATTGGATAGTGAAAGTGAAATTTAGCAACCACTTTCCCATTTCCGTTATCAATTGAAAGGAAATAAACATAAGCACTGAGCCATATGACCTCTGGTTTGATTGTCAAGTCAAGGACGTCTGTCAAACTTGAATTGTAAATATGAAGTAGATCCATTCACCGTTGATACTTGAAAATGACGAATTAATGGCATATAGTTGTCATCTCAGTGTAAAAGAAAAAAAAGATGTTTTCAATCACATTTTTACCTTCGAACTTTAGAAGCCATTAGTTAACATTCTTTAATGCAACATACATTTCATTGATAACAATTCTTGACGTCATAGCTGCAGTCTATACACGAATAACTCGACTTTTCAAGTTCTTAGTCATAGTCACAATCAGGATTGCAGATAGTAGCAATCCAATCAAGCAATGAATTCAAACTAAGAATGATATTTTTATGCAACTTGTACAGACATAACCTTCGTGCGGTGGCAGCGTTCACAAGTCTATAAACCGGAAAGTAATACCGGAGGGGTGCTCCGGACAGCCAGTATCGAACTTGAGGTCATCATTATGACAAATTGACCGATTGCGAGCCAGCTATTACATTCTTAATTCTTTTCTTGTCTTCATTATGCGGATCTACCTACCTTATGCTTATTAATCTTTGTAGAAATCTTTCCTCGACCACGCAGAACTACGCAATTAGCTTCCTTGTCTTCACTATGCGGATCTATCTACCTTATGCTTATTAATCTTTGTAGAAATCCTTCCTCGACCACGCAGAACTACACAGTAAGCTTCCTTGACTTCACTATGCGGATCTATCTACCTTATGCTTATTAATCTTTGTAGAAATCTTTCTTCGACCACGCAGAACTACGCAATTAGCTTCCTTGTCTTCACTATGCGGATCTATCTACCTTATGCTTATTAATATTTGTAGAAATCTTTCCTCGACCACGCAGAACTACACAATAAGCTTCCTTGTTTCAATAAATTTCAAATGCGTGCCTTCACAACGCATTTCAACTCATAATCAAGTGCAGAATGCACCATGCACGGCCAAATTGGACTGCGCTTTAGCCAGTAGGAACCTTGTCCATTGACTCCAATTGTGTCTTATTCAGGAGAATCGCAAGCGTTGCAGCTTCCGTGAACAGATTTATTCTCCTAAGTCGATTAAATAATAGCCTACGTTCTCTTATTCAGAACGTACCGGTTTTCTCAAGAAGCCAGTGTAGAATCGGAGCCAATCTGTCACTTTGCGAATCTATTTTAAGAATATCATCGAAGACCATAAACTCTAGGAGAGATGAAATAGAAAATAAATGAGCAATTTCATCATATTATACAATTTTGCAAGGCTGATTTAGCATGCATCATTAAAAGGCGTTTACATCAATAAAAACTGTAAAGAAAACTCATTGATTCTCATCATGTGATAGTTAGATCACAACAAAATGCATTAATGAGTCAGAGATAGGAGAGAGTTTTTACAATGTTAGATCATCAAAACAATTTTACTGTGACTATCTTCTATCATTGCCATTGTTACATGAAGAATTTCTTCACATAAAAATGAAACTGATAAGTATTGATACAATAAATAGTTGAATCAAATCGCATTTAACGACAAGTAAATGAATTCTGTGGAAAGTACATCTCCATAGCTTCACTATAATCGCTACATGTTCCATTGCCATATTAATTAACCGTATGAAACCTCTACATGAATGCCTACACACAATGACTGATTACATTGAAATTTATCATAGGCTTTCTGATGTTCTGCGTGCGATGTGAAGGAAAGAAATGAATGTAATGAGATCACTGTATCAATCCTTTCTGTAACCCTACACATAATTCTGTTTTCAAAATTAAGATCCAGAAATCGTCGATCCATGGAATGTCAAATCAAAAGTGTTGCAATATTCACTGTAGTGTTCGTAATAATCACATGAGTTCCAATAGCAAATTTTCAGAAACAATTGTAGCCGAAATACAGCATTTTCTAAAACTATGAATGACTCCTGCGCTCACATTAAGCAATTGGAGCCACAGAATATCATCTGTTGTCAAGATAATAGTTCATTCGGCATTCACATTTTTTGAAAAATTTTCAATTGTATCTTCAGAGGAAAAAGAGAAGTCTTGTCCGGAACCTTGATATTTTTACACTGATCAGTAAGCTACATAATAATAGGCAAAATGTATTCGGCATGCAAGGTAGAGTCAGATAAGTAGTGCATAAATCATAGGCTAATGACTAGAAAAATTAAGAATTTCGAAATCGTGCTTTTTAGGTTGCTGTCCAATATCAGAAGTAGATATCAGCAACGCTTTAACAATAATGCTGGACTTGTCATCATACGTTGTTGTGAAGCTCAGTTGTGTTTCATGTTGTATTTGCATGTAGTGCAATATACTGAAGGCCCAAGCCCGTCAGTATTCAATTTCTGGTCATAAAATAGGCCTACCAATGCCTACCAAGGCCTATCAATGATGAATGCTAAAAATAAGTCAGACTATAGTGATTATCATGACAATGACACCTGTCATTACAAAAACAATGTGGAATATACTACATGTATGCAATGACAACTTGTCATGACTGCATACATTCGCGGGGCAATGCTGCCTTCAATATCCATGTCCATGCTAGGGTTTTATTACTTATAAAAAGTTCATGTCGTAAAAAGACATTGCAGCTTCACCGTACACATATTTTGCATACATCATTAAATGTCTTATGATGCATACGTATATAATTAGTGAAGGAGAACGAAGGTATGAAGGAGTGATTCATGAAAAGAGCAATACGCTTAAATTATAACGTAAAATTAATTCATAGTTATTGGGAAGAACTGCGCAAAAATCAAATTTTAAGCATAATAATTGATAAGCAAAAATATAACGAAATATTTTATGAGTTACCAATGCAATTGACACTTACGCTACATATCAGTTGCAGCTAAATGTAGAACAGTCTTATTGATTCTGATGAGAGTTGATTGCATATACGCATACCTTAATTTACGTTCCTTAATTTATGTCTTTCAATTCAACTTTATTTGACATAAATCACTTCAGAGACAAGATTCTGACGTGGATAATTGTCTTCAAAATACTGCCTCTTATAAAAACCGTGTTCTTGCAATGACATTCTATTAACTAATTGTAGCTCTAATTTCAAAACTGGTCACAAAATCAACTTGGAAATTAAATAGCCGACTTGCGCAAGATGCCTCATAATTTGACATTTTAGTGAAGAACATATCAAACATGAATACAAATTTCCGTCAAATTTTCCGTCGATAGAGAGCTGATCATAAAAAATGGACCACCTAAACTACGCTGAAGTTCCATCGATTTTCATGCTTTCTAATCGTCTCGCACAGCAACGTGTCATACATCATTCGATAGCTTGCGTTCTCAGCTTTAAAATGAGTTATAATGAAATTCTATCCGATGTTGTAATTGCTGAGCATTGCTCAAAATGTGAAATTCGCATAATTTACAAATTGCAATTTTTCTATAAGAAAATACGTGAGTATGATAATGAATCAGGCATGGGGAGAACGAGCATTTTCTGAGCTTTCTTTTGATACACTGGTCATCAAAATCAGTGAACCAGGAAAAAAATCAGCGATATCGTGAAGGTATCACAAAATCATGACTCTTTTGACTGTAAATGTTATATTCTCAGTTTCTCATCAAAAATGTTCATTATTTGGTATCTTCAGAATCTTTGTAATGTAAGGAATGCAAAGATGTCAGTATTATTCAAATTAGTTCCATGCACAGAATTAGACAGGCACAATCTGCTGACATCACAGAATTAGACAGGTCGTCTCTTCTTCTGTTTGACTAGAAGGGAACGATTGGAACATGTAACGTAAATGAAATGGCACAATCTGCTGACATAATACCATAGCAATCGAACAATGAGCAGTCAGTTCAACATTAAACACGCCAAATTGTGCAAAGTTTCAGTGACTGTTATCAACCGGATCACACAGCAAAGAGACACATTCCATGACAAGTTCTACAGAGAAGTTTGTGAACGTTTTTTCGTGCGCCTGCTAACTTTTTTTGAAATGATCGGATGACCTGACATTATCGAGAAAACTTTTGCGCAATGATCTGAATTCTTCAAATCTGAAGGAATCGTGGCGATCGGAGCATTTTGAAGGAATTCAGAGCAATCCGCAACCGACGGATGACTATTTTTCCTATCTCTGCAAGGTATTAAAAATTTCTTTTTGCCCACTTATTAAGTTCCTGCATGTGCCATTTGTTCGAACCAGTTTGCACTTCTAGCAAAGTGATACGATTAAACAATCTAATTCTGTGGCTGACATAATACCATAGAAATCGAACAATGAGCAGCCAGTTCAACATTAAACACGCCATATTGTGCAAAATTTCAGTGACTGTTATCAACCGGATCACACAGCAAAGAGACACAGACGATGTCATGTTCTACAGAGAAGTTTGTGAACGTTTTTTCATGCGCCTGCTAACTTTTTTAAAATGATCGGAGGGCCCAACATTATCGAGAAAACTTTTGCGAAATGATTTGAATTCCTCGAATCTGAAGGAGTCGTGGCGATCGGAGCATTTTGAAGGAATTCACAGCAATTTGCAAGCGACGCACGACTATTTTTCCTATCTCTGTAAGGTATTAAAAATTTCTTTTTGCCCACTTATTAGGTTCCTGCATAAGCCATCTGTTTGAATCAGTTTGCACTTCTAGCAAAGTGATACGATTAAACAGTCTAATTCTGTAGTTCCATGGGTCTTTTTCAAACTTGTTCAATATTTTTACTCGTTACCGCTAAAGTACACAAACGAAGATGTTATACACTTCTTGCTCATACGGAACTTCTTCTAGAGCCGTAGAAACACGCCTCATAATCTGATAAACCAAATTTGATTGAATTGAGTCCTTAGTACAGTGAAAGGATTCGTTTAAATGGTAATCTACATGTATATTCATCATTAATCTTCGTTACTGAGGCGACTGCAATTTGTATGTTAGCATAGAGCTTCCATATCCCTCACAATTGTTTCAAATTGATTTTCACATGATCATTTTTTGAAAATCTAAAAGATTAGCAATGATTTCACTGAATTAATCTACTGCAGGCCGTCGAAAACAATCGGCATGTTTGATATTAAAAATAAACCTAAGAAGAATGGGCGTTCTTGTGTTTTATGAAGAAAATGTGCAGACATGCAAAGTGAAGTTAATCTATTTTGACGCCAGGGAGATTACATGAACGCATCTCACATCACATGCAGCTATCACGTTTTTGTCTTTTGTCTTTCTAGTTTATAAAACGAAAACCAGACAATACATTTGTCAGAAAAATCAGATAAAAAGATCAGAATTTTCCACGGATGCTGCATCTCGAGGAATTCTTCCGGCTAATATTACAATATCAATATCAATAGAAATATTTTTCAAAGTCCCGCAACAATTATGAGTTCATTTGTTCACTTTGATGCACTCCATCATCGCTTACATTTTGATACATTGCAAGAATAGTTTTCGATGTAAAATGTTTTTCACTTGCATTCAGACATCAGAGTAGTTCAGTTCACATGTATTTATGCAGAATATTACATACAAGGTTGATCTATTCACTTTGAGATTACATGCATAGAAATATCACTCTATAATAATAACACATTGAAAACAACAGTAACCATGTCCACAACGACATGGATTGTTATGACAACTGCACCTAAATGATTGCGGCTTCTGGAAGATCCGAAACAATATCGCTAGCTTATCAGTGTGCTTTATATTATCATCTCTCTTTATATATAAAAGCATCTTGGTGTATAATAAATCATAATTTTCTCCTTAAGATCTAGCAACATTGACGTAGGATTTCTGTAAATATGATAATTATGTTATATCGCTCGGCAGCCAGACGAGATTCTGCAGGAAACGTGGTCGAAAATGAGACTTTCACAGAATGATATACATCTTCTGCCTGCTATGAATCCGCGCGTCTGGCGAGTTGTAGTTCGTTCCTCTTGTCAGACAGCATCAAAGAATATCACATGTTAATCCAATGGGACACTGATTGCAGTTTCTGTTTAAATGAAATTCTCTATGTTTTCTCTTATCGGTTGAAAAGTAGTGAGTCTATAGCCATTATTTCTGACATGATAAAGTCATTTCCTATCATGTTTAGGCGATATGATCATGCTTCTGATAGGCAATGTATTGGAGATTGTGGCCCAATGTGGATAAAGTGGGCCAACATCCTTGTGTTTGCTGACATTAGGAGGCTCGCCAAATCTAAATGTTTTTTGTAGACTCATAGTCAGTGGCACATGAACATGATAGGAAATTACTTGAATTCATCTCATGTCAAAATTTATGACACTAGACATAGTACCTTTCAGCTGATAAGAGAATACATAGAACATTTCATTTTAGCCAAAAGCTGCAATCTGCGTCCCATTGAATTGACATGTGTTTTTCTTTGATCCTGTCTGATAAGAAGAGGAACTAACTATAGCTCGGCTGACACGCAGATTCGCAGTAGGCATAGGGTGTACATCAGAGATGTAACCGGTCGCCGGTATACCGGTACCGGTCCGATCTCGAACATTCCGGTTCGGTTATCACTCTGATGTACATCATTCTGTGAAAGTCTGATTTTCAGCCACGTTCCCTGCTGGAAACTCGTTTTGGCTGCCGAACTATGAACAAGTATGAAATGCCATCACCCAGTCAATCGACTCAGCGCATTGATATGATTCAATGTAGCATCTTCGGAATTCACATCGCCAAAATATGACTAACACAGCCTCTTGCGCTAGGTGAAGTAGAAAGAAGCCGCAACTATTTCATCTGAGTATATTGACGCGTGTCAGTCTTTGCTCACTCGGTTATCTTCTTATCAATAGAAGTTATGAATTCAAATTCGACTATTTTCCAAACATTGATGTTTCGACTGTCTGTTGGGGACTGAAGCGTCTGAAGACAATGTTGGGAGCATGTTTTATTACATGGAGATGGTTAAACGGTGCTGCAAACAACTCAAACAATGATATTTGAAAATACATTTAGATCGTAAATATTCTGCAGTCATGTATTGTACCGAAAAAGTGCCGCAGCTAAACATGCTCATAAACAATTGTTGGGCATGACAATCTGTCTATTTTGTGACTTGGGATCCACTATTTGCAACATAAACTAACCGCACTACTTAGAAATCTGTTGTGAGTAGTGTTTATAGTTTGCTGCTACTATTCATACTACAATTACAGAGATGCATTCCTGAATGAGTGAGCATGTAGATTGCAACGTCATTTGTACTTGTTCAATGGTCTGCACGTAATTTGAATTGATTGAAACATTAGATTTTGATAAAGTTGACAAACTTTCCCGATTTTCAAAAAGTACTTTCAAAAAAGGTCAACTTCTTGATGTTAAAGAACCCTTAAGAAATGTTATTTAAATTTGTCAGAAATACATGGAATTGAAGCTCACGAAAATTTAAAGTCGCATTAACTGCATCAGCCAAATGCCAGCCAAAACATCATCAACAATAATGAGACAATTGCAACAGACAACATCAGACAATGAGCAGGCAAAGTATCAGACAATGTTGTCTGCTTTTATATGAGTATTGTCCCTAAAACGGCGAATTATATCTAGACAATCCCAACCACATCCGCCCTCTCCCTCTCACTCACTTACACTCGCCCTCTTATATCTTTATTATGAATCACTCTGATACACAGTTAGTTGTCTTTCGAGAAGATATTAGCGACCTTATGATACCGGGTGATCATAAAGTCACGCAAGTGAAGAAAATGCTTTGTTTTGAGTTTAATTGAGTTTAAATTGAATCGAATATCATTTGTCGTGATTATATACAATAGATGTGAACATTGATATGAGCATTTGAAGGACGGGTTGTCTCGTGACTACTTGATTGTGTCATGTGATCAACTTTTTACATAGATATGAACATCTGAAATTTCAGGCTTAGCATATCTACATACGAATGCGTCAGACACATCATTCTTCGCTTCACTTCATTTCACCTCGTCACTCACTATGGCTTACAACGTTGCTGAACGAGTGTTCGTTCTGGAAGCTATTCTATAGCGAAGAGTGCTCTCTTTCAACTCAATCCATCCGCTCCTGTTCCGCACGATTCAACAATTAAGAGATTGGTCGATAATTTTCGAAAAACGGGATCCGTGCATGACCGAAGACGCAGTGGAAGACCGTCCTTCGATGATGATTCGCAGATGTTCAAGGTGCACTTATAAACTGTCCTCAAAAATCGCTCAGAAAAGTTTCCCAACAAATCGACATGTCCTACTCCAGTGTTCAGAAGATTTGTCGAAAAGTTTTGCATCTGTTTCCCTATAAGACCTGTGTGATGCACACACTGATGCAGAATGACTACGAGCAGCAATCGATATTTTGTGATTGGCTTATTGCCGTGACCAGTGATGATCCTTAGTTTTTGAAAACATGCTTTTGGAGTGATGAAGCTTGATTTCATCTCTCTGGATACATGAACTCACAAAATACGCGATGTTGGTTGTCGGAGAATCCACATCAGTATGTTGAAACCTGACTTCATCCTCAGAAAATCGGTGTCTGGGGTGCAATGTCTGGAGAACGGATTCATTTCTCTTTCTTTGAAGGTCGAGTGGATAGCGACAAGTATTGTTCATTCATCGATCAGTTCGCGTGACCTTAACTGAAAACGAAAGACATATTGCATGGTTCCAGCAAGGCAATGCAACGGCCCATACTTCTCGAAGAACTACGCAACATCTTACTCAGATATTCGGAAAGCGACTGATCGACAAGCAACTCTTTCTCTTTTTTTTCTTGTTTTAACTTTTTTCTTGTGGGGCTACGTGAAGGATAAGGTGTTTGCCAACAACCCCAAAAGTTTGAATGTTTTGCAAAGTGCCATTACGTCCTGTATGGCACTGTTAATCAGACAGTGTTAACTCAGACATGCTAACGAATGTGTCATCCAATCGTAAAGCGCGCCCATTACTGTAAATCTCAGAAAGGAAGGCATTTTCAACATCTTCTTCAACTTGTAATGTGTTCTTCGAAACCCCTCTAACTGAAAATTGAATATAAATGGGACCTTGTTTATCTAGAAAATTGTAGTTTTATCCACTTGCGTCATTTTATGATCACCCTGTAGTATACATACACCTAAAAAATGCAAAGAACATTTTAAAAACTTAATTTACAAGTGGCATCAATGTGTGAAATATCCAGAACTGAGATTTCCATGACTGCACGTCGAAAATCAGGAACCCTTCCTGTTTCAAGCATTGTATATTTATATAATTGAATATCATCAAAAAATGCCATCCAATTTTGATAAAAGTTTATATAGGGCCTACTAGTCATAAGTAGTATGATATGGAGTAAACGCAAGTCCGTGTAATGAGACAGAAATTCGGATGATGAAATCGTCTGGCAATTGAATGCTTGCATTTACAGTGCAGCTTTGGAGCAATATTAAAAAATGTCTTGTGGGTTCCAGAGGCTCCCCCCGTCAGGTTGAGGGAGTAATAGCACATCAGGCTGACAAAGGAAAGCGCTTCATGCTATCTTTGCATGACACTCAGAAATAAATATAAATATCATTTGAAGAAATTTTTCAAATCTCTCATTATTTGACCAAAAATCTTACTTTAAAGTGAAACGGAATTTGCCGATACATTTTATCCTAATAGTCACGATCAAGGTCTTTGACATGAAATATATCACGCCATGTTTCCAACTAGCCATAAAGCCCATTAGATTTTCAATGCACTTGTTGCCATTGTAACCGAAAGCATTTCTTCAAGTTAGATGAGAACCTTTAATGCACTGAAATGGATTAACTTAAATAGTACATCTCCAGCACACAACCACAATCATCGTGCTCAAATCTCTACTTTGTTAAATGATACCTTTTATCCAGCCTCCTACATGTACACACCTACGTGTGCCTACAACCGCCTACGCGTGCACACGCCTCCTTAGACCGTCTTTCCTCTCTACTTTGATCTTCTTTATTTAATTTGACCTGCTTAGTTCTATGGCAACTGAGTCGTCATTTTTGTTACTTTGAAATTGAGCTGAATGAATTATGGCATGAACAAGCAACATTTCCCTATAGCGTGGGTTTCGACGTGCAGGAAAGTGGCAATCAGAGTCTTGCTGGTTCTTTCTAACTTTGTACATGATAACTTTCTGTGTGATTGCCATTTGTAGATCGAATCTGGGCAATAAATATTGAATGAATGTAATGAAAAGTTTTTCTGCAATAAATCTAAATACATAACACGTCCATTGCTGAATAAAGATAGCAGTATGCATTGTCAAAAGGGAATAGTCAAATATGCCATTGTTTTAGGAGGTGAGAAGGTAGCCTTCTAAAAGGCTCATGCTGTAGCAGGTGAATCAGCTCGCTTTAGGAGGTGATGGTTTACACTGTGGATCAGATGAAATTAGAAAACTATCACACGAGGTATACCGCGTTTGCGATTCGAAGCAATTCACAAGAAGTAAGCAATATTGCCGCATTTACTTTGATTAAAAATCTCACAAAATTTTCGACACTCGTCATCTCAACATAATATCAAAATATATGATACAGATAAAGGCTCCGTAACATCATGATTTCGTGACAATTGCTTTAGAAAAGTCGAGGAGATGAAAGTTAACTCTATTCATACCGGGGGGCGAATCGGCCCCCCTGTCGCATTTTTGTTGTAGAGCTTCTAAAACTGAACCGATTTGCTGGCTTTTGTGACTTTTAGTTTCTGGATATTTCCCAACTTTTCGCCGAAAATCGTTGCATTTGGTTCATGGGAATGTTAAATTTATGGTCCGTTTTGAAAAGTGCATTTTTTGAAAGTCTGAATTTTGCCTGATTTTGCAAACATCTGGTGTGCTAAGTTTTGACAAAGCAAGCTGAATATCAATTTTTTGCATCACATCACAACTAGGTGTCCATAAATTGCACCATCAAGATAATATCGACATCAAAGATACTACAGACATCGATAGGAGTCATCCAAACTTGAATGTCATGTAAACACTACTCATTTGCTCTTCAGTAGAAATGAGTCAACTAAGTTGCAACTAAGTAGTGTTCGTTCATATTGTTTTGAAAACTTCTGCTTATTCAGTGTCATTATTAGTCTTAATTACATTATTGGAAGGTAGCAAGACCTCTTAAATTGTTTCTACAGATGAATAAAAGTAGTCAATTTTGAGTGAAAACTTTCCCTTTTCCGCTTATGATTTATTTTTATTATTAGCAATATCACATATTCAAATTTTGAATTTAAATTCATGATGTGTAAACAAACAAGTTTAGAGCATCAAATAGCATCATTCTCCTGATCATTAATTGTATGTGTCACTAACGTCATTGAACTAAAAGCACTGAATCTATGTTTGCAGTCGATGAGAAGAAAACATAAAAAATCCGCTTAATTTTGAAGTTCAAATTTTAAATCGCCATTTAAGGCATCAAGATGGACGAATTAGAAAAACAGATACCACCGTTAGAAAGATTACACGCAGAATATTCTACCCTATAAAATTCATGTACAACGGAGCAGTATTTAGGAAGTTACGGAGGGGGAGCGGCCCCCCGGGATGGCGATGCGCTTCAGAGCCCGGTATGGATAGGGTCAACCAATGACTGAACAGCTTTGAACTTTGAATAGCCACGGCAAATTAGTTTTTGGCGGAGCACTTTTTCGTAATTTTCTGATTGCCTTTATACAGTATTGCTTTCGTCTCTCATATTTAGTCACACAGCTGTCACACTATTGGAGACGTAAACAATGCCATTGGAAGAAGATTGGGATGCTTTTTATTTTCACTCCCACAACGTTTGAAATATTGTCAAAAGTGTGACAACAACAAATCTTTATATCTCGAAAGAGAAACATACATCATTAAGTGACTATCAAAATTCAGACAGAAAACCGGAGCAAAGTGATAAAACAATGAATAACGTCAATCTTTCAAGAAGTTGCTTTAATAAATGCGGATTTAAAAATGAACAATATTTTTATAATTGCTTTCTTTCTAGAAGAAAATATTCCTTGGATATCATTGCATTATAGCAATGTTGATACGATGTCTATACGACGTTGACAATGTCGAACAAGCGAAGCGAGTTCCACGTTCTCAATTAGTATAGACGAGTATTAAGTTTGTTTTTTTTTGTTTAGAGTTGTCTTTGATGCTAGGTTGTTTTCGATGTCTGTGATTTGAGTGTTTCGTGATATCTTTGGTCTGTTGTCAGTACGCTTGAGTTTGTTATCTTGTTTCCGTCGTCGGTTACGTCATAGCGCTGTTCTTCATCTATCTATGTATATAATGTAAAGCTTTCTCCATATGGATTGCCATGATCTGTGACTTTGGGTTGTGACTTTTAAATCTTTCTTCTTACGTTCTAACATTGCTACAATTTGAAATACTGTTATGAGATGCTGCTATTTGTTAAAGCCATAAACCCTTTGGTAAGTTTTGTTGTATTTGAAGTTTTGTGTAAAGGTTGTATATACTCTTATGTATTCTGATTTTAGAAACCGTCTTCAAACATGACAGCGTGATTAAATAAATGAAAGTAAAAGACGCGTTTTCAAAGGCTTTACAATCAGGAATTTTACAGACGAGTATTAACATTGCTATTGTTGAATATAGACATCGCGATCAACCATACAAATTACATTCAAAGCAGATCATATCAATTAATCAGGCCATAGATTTTCAGAGATATGTAACAAAGATATCCATGAAACGAATATCTTTGGCATAGAAGTGTAACTCATCAACGACATTCAGCTGAAAGTGATGGTAAAAAGTAATGTTAAACGGTTCCAATTCACTCAATGATGAAATCTATGTCAATGGATAAACATAGAAAATGTTACTCGCTTCTTTCGCTCGCCCGTTCTACATATTCAGTGTCGTATAGAAATCGTATTAGCATTGCAATATTGTTGTTTCCAATACGTCAAAAGTACAAAAATGCATAGAATTGATGCGTACCCTTTTAACTTCAATTCATAAGTTTAACTGATGAGGACACTTTGCAATTATAAATCTGGTCTTAATCCAGATCTTCAATCACAATAATGTATGTGAGGAGTCCAGTTGAGAAAAACTTGAAATCTCATATCAAAAGGTGTGAAACTGTTGCAGTTGAAGTGTCAGTAAAGCTAGAACCAAGCTACAAGTTTTATATTGTCAATAGAAATCAGAGTTGTTCGTTCAGTTGATTAATTTTCTACTCTTTAACTCGTCACTGACACTATAAAAGTCAAGCTGTCAAGCAACGTTGTAAAATCACTGAATTAATTACCTCTGCTGCTATGTTTTATCGCTCAGAGAAATCCTTATAAGTGTACATTTCGTTGTGATCGATATCGTATCTTACATGTAAACGAGCAGATTTTCCAAATAAATTCACATCTATGTCATTCACATGATAAGAAACGTAATTTATCCACCCCACTGGGGGCGTTTTTCGCCCCCTGGCGAATTTTTTGAATATCTTGTAAACCAAGCAGACCATTACCACCAGATTTCTAGCAGCTTACTTTTTTTACGTATTATGGAACTTTTGACGGAAGGAAAATAAATTTGACTCAATACTTTCGGCGTGAGAGCGATTTTGAAATTTGAATGTTTGGAATGTTTTGGCTGATTTCGGTATATATTCACTTCTAATGCGCATTGCGGCATCAATTCTTGATGGAATAAGTTGAGATTATTTAAAGGATTCTTCCTATTAACATATAAATATTCACAAATGCAAAATATTTGAGTTTGAAATTATCTGCTTTTTATGCATGCATGTTTGAAATTTTAAATTCAAATTTTAAATACTATTTTTTTATTATTTTTGTACTTTTTGGTTCTGCATCTGATCAGTAATAAATTGAAAATTTTCATAATCATATTGTTTCTAACCTCAGTGTCTCGATAACAGTCACCGAATTGGGTATTTTCTCGCGCCTTCAGAAGCTAATTACTAAAATATGAGATTTTAGTGATATCTGAGTTGAACTAAAAATTTGAATTATTTGACCTTTGACCTTATCTAATGCAGTGATATAATCTCAGTGATTACCTTGACCATATATTTTGATTATGTGTATGGTTCATTAGTTTCTGTTGTCATTTTCCATTTCAAATAGTGATCTAATGGAAATTTGCTAAAATTAGCGGTTTCTGACCTTTGACCTTTCACCTCAGCCTAGGGATGACCTAAAAAATAAAACTGATGCTGAATCCCCTAGCAATGCCATTCGATTGATGTGTGGTTTGATAAAATTGGTGCAATAGTTTAGGAAATCAGAAGGACGACGATTCACAGTAATTGTCAATTCTTAATGACATTTTTGTATAACAGACTGACGCCCTACCTATATATATCGGCGCTGAGTCGAAAGCTTGGAATTGCCATCAGCAAACATATTGTCTATTCGACAATGGTGTTACTGGTCATGGACACATACCATGATATATATTCTAGGTGTCCATGCACTAGCTAATACAAAGAGAAAGTTGAATTTCTATGGCACTACGTTTGAATGCTCAATTGAATTAGTTCTACATGTAGAGAACCTGTGCAGCTTCTCAAATGAGCAGAAAACAATTTGTGAAGTGCTTATCTCCTAGATTTACTATAACTCATAAAGAAATCGCAGTTTATTGATATTAATTTAGACGTTGTAACATTATACAGACATTGTCCTATTGTACTCATGTATCGTCAGGATGAATATATGCTGCAAATGTAGATATAAGTCTTCGAAACTGACCTCGAAAAATCAGGAACTCCGAGTGTTTCATTATTCTAGTGTTTGACAAAATGAAATGTTGAATTACAGATTCGATACAGACATAAAGACAAACTAATTCTCAATGTCTTTTAATCAATGTCTCAATATCTTTTCAGCTCTTCTTTTCCATGCATAGAAATAGATTGTTTAACTGAAGTTGACTAGAATGGAAATTGACTCAAGGTCGCGGCACATCCGGGGGAACTAAGTTGGGGTATGAATGACCAATGAAAAGCTTTGATTTACAGATGTGACTGATTCTGACCCAATGATGCAGCCGTTGACAAGTGTATCTAAGTGAAAATGCGTGCGATTTATGTGCCACTATTGTGTATTGCATGAAGCCTAACCTCCTTTCTAGAGGTTTTATTGTTGTTGATTTCTATGTTTACATGTGAATTGCGCCAGTGTAATCAAGTTTTAATGTCAAACAAATCATCATACAGCAATATGTAGTATTCTGCCATATTAAAATAGTTGTGTCAATTTCAAAATCAGAGCATTCATAGTATTCAGATTTTTTGCTCCAATTTGATTCTTGTATGCAGGGATGAAAACTTGATCAATATCCAGGGTTTGCAAAGGTTTTTCTCGATGAAAAACATTTCGATTTGCAAAGTGTAACTTCATTCGGAATACTATGAAACACCCTTCCGGTATTCCTCAACTAAAGCACAAAACTTGAATAACTGCTGCTTGATTCAAATTTGAGTCGGATTTATTTAAGATCACTAATTCGGATGAGATCTTGCCTGCAGGCGCTAATGGGTTTAGGTTCACAGCAAATATCTGTGCCGTATCGGGACACTTTTAGCGTATCTATCTATCAATATTTGCCATGTCTTCTTAAGAGTTGAAGATAATTTGTTAATGCAGAATCAGGAGGATATAACAAAGTGACTAATGGAAGATTTCATTAATACAAATCCTTTCTCTGTTATGCCTGACGAGACATCCAGACAATAGGTCGACACAAAGATCTGCCTGTTTCATAAGTCGTTCAAAATAATGAATACATTGAATAATGACTGCCACCATTGTTCTGAAACACGAATTGGGGGTTTAAACTGTAAACAGTAGTGTACGAAAACTGACTGGCTTATACTTCGAAAGCAATGTACAAAGCGAGAATAGCAAAATGTACGAAACACTTTCCTTCGTGGTTATGCAATACCAAAGCGATCGATTTTCCTATTGGATATTCCATAAATCTTTCTCTCGCTCTCTCTCTCGCTCTCGCTCCCTCGCTCTCTCGCTCTCTCGCTCTCTCGCTCTCTCTCTCTCGCTCGCTCTCTCGCTCTCGCTCTCGCTCTTGCTCTCGCTCTCTCTCGCTCTCTCTCCCTCTCTCTCCCTCCCCCGTTCTCTCTCTCTCTCCCGCTCTCTCTCTCTCTCGCTCTCTCTCTCTCCCGTTCTCTCTCTCTCCCGTTCTCTCTCTCTCTCTCCCGTTCTCTCTCTCTCCCGCTATCTCTGCTCTCTCTCTCTCGCACTCGCTCTCTCTCTCTCTCGATCTCGCTCTCTCTCGCACTCACTCTCTCGCACTCACTCTCTCGCACTCGCTCTCTCTCTGTCTCTCGCTCTATCTCTCAAATATCTCCTTAGTCTTTCATACAATTTTCTCTATCATCCTGTCAACTGGAATATTTTTACGTGCAATTAATAGGTGCTCCTAATTATGGGCTACATGTATTTCCAACGCGATTAAGCGTGCGTGCATGAATTGCCTTGTCTGTCATGTCATCAGCTGTTAGTTTTGAAATAATCCCACGATTCCTAAGCAACCTACACTCCCTTTCAACATTGTTGGTGAGAGTTTACAAGATCACTAGTATTTTGGAAATCGTCGCCAATAACACTTTGGATAGGAAAGTTGTGCATTTGATTCTGGCTTATCTGATCGGCGAAAATTGCTCACATTTTGAATCTCCAGTTCTTAAAGTACATGTACGTATTCAATTTGCATGGGTTTTTGTAAAACAATAAACAATACACTCATTTAGCAAAGTGCTAATGATTTTGACTTCTCACTATGCTTAATGCATCATAAACATTCAAGACTACGTGGGATCCTCTTCTTTCTTACAATTAGCGGACTGCTTCTGTGACGTAATTTCATGTAATCATGAGTTCACACGCTACCGGAATATTAAGGTTAGATTGAATAATGAAGTACAACAGTAGCCTTTACGGTTAAAAGCATGTGACAGCAAAACTTTGCATTTTCGCTATTGTAATTGAATTGATGAATAGCAGAAGCCCTAAAAGGACTATTGAAAAGTGGGTGTACCTTCACAGAATATGTGACGCTGTCATTGTCAATCATTATTTGATAAGTAGAATGTCATTCAGCCTTATCATGACGAGGATGTTATCTGCTGTATGTTGTCAATGCTTTCATCGGGAATTCGCTTGAGTACATTAGAAAAACAAACGAGAAAAATAGAAAGATAAATTACACAATCTATCAAGCTGTTTTTGTGAATATGCGAACAGCTTCTTATTTGCTTACAACACAGTACATAGAGATCTGAGCTACTCGGCAAATACTGAAGAAGTAGAACAAACCGCATTTTAAAACAACATAACAGCAGGAGACATTCTTGCTGACAGAGCGTCTTCAGAAGAAAATTAGATCCCAGATATCGAACTGAGACCCCCAGAGGGCATTGATTTTCGCATTTTCGCATACATTTTGCATCTGCTAAGCCTTTACTTATCTTTTAATCACTTTATCTGAGCATGAAACTGATTCATGATTAGTCATTGAAATATACAAAATTGAGAAGATTAAAGTTTCCAGTTCTATATGAAATACAAATCTTGAGTATAAAAACAAAAATTAGCCTTTGTAACTGAGAATTATTCAATAGCAGATTTCCTGAGTTTTCAGTCAAACAAGTAATAAACACAGTAAACAAAAGGAACTTATCCAATTCATGTAATATTTTGGAAAATGTTCATGATCAAGGAATGCGAAACATATACGAGGAAGACAAATATGGTATAACACAACTTCATTAATAGCTTTTTCAATGTAAAGAGCATCAAACATTTCCCGCACTGATGAAAATTGGCGAAGAAAATGAATGTTATCAAATTACAATGAGGAAATATGATGTTTCTCGTAAAATTACAGAAAGAATTCACTGTCATAATGAGTGGGGCTGTTAGTAATCAATCTCTATCAAAGATCAATGATTTTCAATGTTGCAAAATTGAAGCTGATTTTCCCTTGGCCTCTACTTCCACAATACATAAGGGAAACTGAGAATATGCAAATGAACAAGACATAGAAGAACAATTTAACTAGTCTGAGGTCTCAGTGAAGATAGGCCTTCCCTTCTTGTGTGATAATGCATCAGTTTCGATGAATTATGGACTATTTCAAGAGCTCTCGGAGGTGGCAAAAAAAGAAATTTTTCATCCAAGGTCATCGATGAACTGAAACACAGGTCAAAAGTCAACCAGTTTGATTTTCTTACAGAATTTAGAAGCAACAAATCAGCAGAGCGTGGCATCAACTGATAAGAAATCTTGCCCGCCTGTTCAGAATAGCAAGTTGAACTAATGCATCATTAAGTGCGCTGTCTCTGGTATCTACATGGTTTTGAATGACAGATGCCTCCACTGAATGGAATTCAGCTTGCCTGTAGTACTTGAATACAGTACTTACGTCTACAGCCTACTTGCTCATTGACTATGAGATATATATATCTAAGGAGCAATTGCTTGGCATAATTCGAATCGAACGCCGTGGATAATATATATTGTTATGAGAACTCGTGCATTGTGGCGAAGCATCCCTCACGAAAATTCCTCATGCTTTTTTATGAGATTTTTGCTATTTATATCTCATGAAATTTAATGCGGATTTGGAACTTTTTAGCATGAAATGTCTCATCAAATTCATGAGCTTTCTCATGAAAGTCTAATTAATAAATTGACAATTGTTTTTTCATATTTCTGAATTTATTTTTCTCGCATGTAGTTATAGAAGCTTTCTTGGCCTAGCCACATTGCCCCAAAGCAATTGACGCGCCATATCTACAATGTTATTTCAGTATTCGCAAAATTAGACCACTATGTATCATGATCTGACGTTTAACTGTGATTGTATATATGTCTATTTTCAACATCTTGCATAGTTGGTAATTGTAAAGTCAAATTATATATCCATCATTTCGAAAATGCTGTTCCACATCGCCATGATACATCCTATATATTTTTATTTTTATCTTTTATAGACTAACCTTGAAGATCTTGATCGATTGAATAAACTTTCTTATGGTTATTTCCTTTCGCGGCTAGCATGCATAACTTACTACTTATAAGCTAGTTTTCACGAAGACCTCATAAATGCTCATGATTTTCTCATGAACGTGATCAAAGCATTATGCGAACATTATGAGTTAAATATTTTCTTGTGAGAATATCATGAGACTCATAATAATCTCATGAATCCGCATTAAATTTCATGAGTTCTCATGAAATATGTTCGTGAGGGATCGACTTACGAATTTTGTGTGTATCACTTTTTTGGTAATGAATATGACCAATGACCTGTTTGTCAAAACACACATAATTACACGGGTATTTGTATAAATGAACGTTATTCTATTCTGTCTCATCTTTATTTCATCAATAGATTTAGAATGGAAAGAAGGAAATTAGAAAATCTCATGGGCAATAGTCAATTATTGGAGCGCCATCAACTTAATTCGCCAGTATTGACTGATACACAATGATAACTCATGCTAATCATATCAGTGATCATAAGAGGATTATTAGGATATCTATCATCAGAACGTCAATCAATCTGTGGCATCCTTGTAGCGATGGCTAAATCCTCAAGAGAAATCAGAACTTCTAAACTTCGTGATTTGATAGAGGATCTTCTCAAGGAAATTATCAAACTCTGTATAAGTCTGCGTGATGTGTGCGTGCAATCAATCCTCAGCCGTGAGCGCAGCGTGATGAGATCTGCAGACAAGCAGTGGTGTAACCAGTGTGCTCCACGAACTCCATCCGGCGGCAGCTGCGGAAAACTCTGAGTTCTTAATGTCTACTACGAAAATACAGATCCTAATGAGTTCTTTTTCACTTCAGATGACAAGTTTGCTCTTCTTGGTTTCTCTTCTTGCCAGGGAGGATCAAATAAAAAACACTTGTAAATCCAACTAGGACGCAGATTGAAGCTTTTGGCTAAAATGAAATTTTCCGTGTTTTCTATGTTGGCTACATATTAGGTGCTGCGAACACAGCCCGCTGCATTTTTACATTATTGTATATATGTCGTAGAAAGGCACCGTATCTTTTTATTAATGGAAACATGATAAGGAAACGTGATTATATCAGCAGAATGCAGTTTGAAAAGCAATAACGAGTTTGCATATTGCGATGAACTTCACTATTAATCAAATGTCTTAACATGTAATCGAAGGCGATAAAGATTTTTAAAGGAACTTGAGAAAAGAATACTCAATCAATAGTATCAAATTGTTCCTACAACCAAATTTGATTGATTTAATTCTCTACAAAAGGTTAAAGTAGCGCCTCAAGAACTTCATCCAAATGAATCTAATCTCAATTGACAATCACACTGATAATTCCTACCTCACCTACAGCTGTTACAATTTCTTCAATCTGAAAGAGACACACGATGCCCTAGTTCTCTGAGAACTAAACTTTCCGAGAGAATTAGTGCCAACGACAACGAAAAAGAAAAACATAGTAATGAGAATAAACAGAAGATGCAACGGGACGCATGCAAATACAAACAATGGATTCGCTTTTTGTCATTACCTTTAAATTTATCTCTGTTTATGCATTCTCCTTACCTCAAGGATGCAACATTTCTCAGGTGAAATCGACTTCAACTGCTCATAAACCTCTTGCGATTTTCCTCTCTGCTGTGAAGATTCTAATCCTCTGTATCTGCGCATTGAAGCGGTTTTGTCAAAAAATATTGAATTACTATTATTATGTCTATGAGCATTAAGGGGCATGCAGAAATAGATTGCTTGATTATTTTAAAGGACACATTAATAAGATTAAAGTTCATTTGCGCATGAACTACGGTTGCAGATTGTCAAGCCTACGATAAGTTTCCAATAAATTTAATTAATTCAATGTGTTTTCTGTCTTCATTTTGATTCGTCTTTGAGATGTTCTAAAATAATTAGAAAATCTGGGAATAGGCCAAGTATTTATATTGATAGAAAATATTAAAAAAATGTACGAATTAGAAAAATTATTACAAACTCCAATATAATTTTTTATATAATATTAATTTTTTATATATAATATATATTTTATATAATATTAATGTAACTCCAATGGATTTTGTAATAATTTTTCGAATTCGTACATTTTTTTATTTTCTATCAATATAAACACTTGGCCTATTCCCAGATTTTCTAATTATTTTATAATGTACGATCAAGGCATTTTCTACATGATTTGGGATGTTCAAAGACACTGACTAGCACGAAGTAACGTCGAAGAGGACAGAGGAACAGAAATAAGTGATTCTATTAAAACGAAAAACTAGTGTTACACATGTGCGCAAAAATGACTGCTTTTGATTGATGACAAAGCTTTTCGAAAATAGTTTGAAGAAATTAGTGGCAATTCTCTTGAATTCATAAGCTTGCTGTCTTTGTCTGTTCGCAGAATGAGAACACAGCCGAAGGATTTTCCGTTTTCGTCTCGAAACATGTGACGAATTCATGTGTTTTGTGAATTCATCTTCACAAATGTGCGGTCGACTTTCATGATTCGGAAGTTGCAAACTTTGCTTGCTTTTCCAAACCGCAACTTATCCCGTTGGAGCTATGTATATCACAAATCACAGAAACCGTCTTTGATTACTCTTTCAGTGCAGAGAGTATCTTTCAACCCATAGAACCATTCTTATGGAAAAGATGATACCTGCATGTGTCATGCATATTCAGGATACCCGTTTGAAGCTCATATCCAAATCATTGATATCTTATTTTCGCTCGGCATGATGCATGCACTTCAGACATGATAGCTAACCGAGCAAATTGTTTTCAAGCATGTAAGTTTAGATATGCTTGTTATACATCGTCTGTAATATAAATGTCTGTTTCTTATATTTGTCTTAACATTATTGCAGTGTACATATCGTCTTTCAGACACTCATGCCGGCGGGCATGTTCTGCACTTCCATCATCCATATCAGATGCTGCTCAGTAAGTCACCGCTTTTCAACTACTTTATATATTAAATTACGTGATTCCTTAAAATAAACTAATCCGATGTCTGTTGGCAAAATTTCGCAGAATTTCCAAATCATCTATATCATTATCTTCCCGAGCAAGCAAGCTGACAAGGAAGCATAAGAATAACAAAATTTGTTCTATATTGTTGTCGTTTTCATGATTTGCCTGCTATGAATTCAACAGCATTGTCAATAAATAACCAACAATTTGTAATATTGAAAGACTAAAGCGGACATGCGCATTGTAAACAATATTGCTCTGTATAATAGGTACCGCCAACCTTTTATCAGTGCATTTTGTAACGATTCACGATTACTCTAATTTGTAATCATTTTTGATAACTTACAAGGCAGGACCACCTAGAGGTTGGAATCTATAACTATTGCAAGTTTCCTTGATTGCTGATTCATTTCATCGACACGGTCATTTCATTGACAGGATCATTTCATCGACAGGATCATTTCATCGACAGGATCATTTCATCGACAGGATCATTTCATCGACAGGATCATTTCATCGACAGGTGAATGATATTCGCTCAAGAGTATCATTCTTCCATAGATAGTTAAAGACACAAATTAACTCAATAACCATAGAGATCAAGCTATGATGTCTTTGAGCTCTATCAGGCCTATATACATGTATATCTAGTCTCCACTGATATCAAATCGACTGATTCACGCTTCTTGGTTGAAATTTCTGCCTTTCTAGCCAAGCAGTCTGCTATATACACATAAAGTATAATATTCAAGCAAATTCAAGAAATTTACTCCTCAAATATTCTAGGATTAATAAACCTGTTCAACCACATTGAGTTCTTAATGGAAACTGTGGACAATGGATTGCTTCGGTTCAGCTCAAAATATTTTCGAGAAACATGCCTGGGATTTCCAACACAACCCCAGGAAGCAAAGCATGGACTTTTTTCTGTTGAGTCAGTTTTTTTGCAATAGGGAGGTGCAAAACCGAGAGAGCAGCGATTTGAGCCGAGTCATGCGACCAACAGTTCGGCTTAGATCCTAGATACATTTTCATCGATGCTATGACGTATTTATTTTTGCTTGTATTGGAAAATTCACCCAACTCTACAAAACTCCTGTCTCCTTAGATTCGTCTCGCGATATCTCCTTGCAACCATTCAAATCCACAGCAAGACTAGAGAGAGTGTGACCAAACATGCAACTAGACTGCCACGGCGTCGCATATATGCTTTCTAAAATACGTTCTGGCTCATATGTGAGCCACAGGACAGCAGATTTGGGTTGATTTCCGTCAAACATGTTGATGGAAAACATGCTGCTGAAATCTTTCATCATGACTTCGGCTCGGCTCAGCTGACCATGGCTATTATACAAGACTCACAAAGCAATCCTGGTTGAAAGTCCTTAATTCTTAAGCCTTATAATCCCTTACGTGCGACCTCTGCTTCATAATCCCTAGATCTCCATGTTTTCTCGTGATTTGCGGCAAATGAGTTCACTATTTCGATGTATGCTGCCTGGATTTCCTCCTGTGTCCTCAGTTGGAATGTTAGTAAGACATTTCACAAGTCAACGTATCGTTCAGAAAGAGAAATTCCAATCCATTCTCTCGCTGTACCATGTAATCACTCAATGTCATCATGTGATTTACATGAAAAACATGCAAGTCATATGTTATTATCCTCAGCTGTGCTTAAGATCCGTAGGAAGCATCTGCGGTGATACTTCTATCTCTTCAAAAAATCCTACTTCATGAATCAACACGATGTACGTTCATAATTAATTTTGCATCATCACAGACTTCAACTACTCCGAGGTAAGACGCTGCTCAACGCAGGTGAAAATAATCATTCTTCTAAGTAAACATTACTTTAAATGCACAGAGCTTGAGGTTCGAAATGAACTTCCATCGATTCCTTTGAAGAAATGACCGCATTTTCTCGAGTATTACCTGAGGATTATCTGATTATATTGCAATCTAAGTGCGAATGATTTCAAGGCATGAAAGCATTTTCAATGTGTGGTCTAAACCATTTCGACTTTGAAAGATGAAATACGAACCGGTGTGGTAGAGTGTTCGCTCTGCGTCCGGGAGACCTTGGTTCAAACCTAAGACTTTAAAATATTCTGCATTCTTGCTTAAACACTCAGCAATGACAACTCGGACACATGGAAGAAAGACTCCGTGCCTAATATGCTTCCGAGTATAAACAAGGTTCATTTATTTATTATTTTAAACATTATCTGATTTGATGATGAGAAAAAGAAAAGTAAGAAATCAGAGAGAAAGATGATAAAAAGTGACAGCTAATTCGAGACGGATTCAAGATTTGCAAGGAATAGTGACAGGAGACAATGTGGCATTGGTAATATTTTGATTGATCGTTTTGCATTGATCTTCATGAATAGGTCTTTTAATAGACGAATTATCGATTCTATAATTTTTCTCATTACTTGAAAGAACAGCAATTTGTGTGTAAGATGACAACATAAGCAGATTCTGCAAGCAAGTGGGCAGTACTTATAAAATAATATACTTATTATCTATGTTATGTAGACTATTCAAAATCAAGAATATATGCATAGTACACAAATCATTGAGCTTTAAAAGTATCATTAACAAATTTATTTTAAAAAAATATTTTAGAAAAATTATGAACAGCTTTTTTTATACAATACAAATCGTCTTTTTGAGCATTTTTGGTATTTCAAAATGTTTCATTTAGCAAATTAATCTTTAAAATTAGTCAGAAAAGTGTCACATGGATTATTGATTAATATCGCAGCAAGTACAAGGGTGACCCTGACCCAAATTTCATGTAAATGTGTTTATTGCACTTGAAAATCTGCCGCAACTGTGAAGGGTCTATCCAGTGAATCGATGCTCAAAGACAACCAGATGTTTTCAAAAACATCTGGCGCAATAGTCAAAATCGTCAGTTGTCTTCTCCCAGAGTCCCTTGTTGGGTGAGTTTGCCATGCTGAATACTCCTCGGTTCATGTCTGACGGTATGAAAACATCACTTGAATCAATGCCGAAATCGATCAACACCCTTGCATCATTTTGTCAGTTCCGTCGGCGAAGAAAAAAGGCGATTTATGAAGGTGCAAGTCGCACTTTCAATTATGAAATGCATGAAAATATTTGCCAAGTAATCATGTGTAATAATTTTCTGACTGATTTCCTTGACAAAAGATTCTTTTAGAATCCTTGCGATCGAAGACAAATGACTCCGTTGAAAAAATCACATTGGATAATCGCTGTCTAGAATTCAGTTTTCAATTCTTTAATTTTCGAAAATAAATGGAAAATGGCAGCTAGGTCAGACAATTCACGTCAAAGATTTTAAAACCCCTTTCTTCAGATTCCATGTCATCGAAAACATGTGAAACCGTTGAAAACTACATGAAATACACATTTTATCTTGTTTGGGGCACTGTGTAGTCGCTCGCTTCATTGTGACCAGCCCATTGCCGATCCATGGCTTATCAGAGGGGGCAATATGAGTGATTAGAATGCCTCAGATGCCGGCAAGTAGGTCATGAGTGTCATGATGGGACATAGTAGACCTATGAATATAATGGACGAGTACGTAATTGTTTGGCAATTCCTGGATATAATATAGTATGTCAAAAATAGTCTCTGGCTTTCTCAGGAATAAAAAAAACCCAAAGATACCAAGCTTTCGTATTCCTTCAACAGGCCGGGTATTCAATAGAATGCACAGATGTTTTACAGCCGTAAATCAATATTCAAAATTATTACTTAGATATTTCGAACAGCTCATTAACTACAGACAAATATAAGAAAAACATGCATGAACTATGAAATGAAGATACAAAGTTAACTATGGTAAGACAATTGAAGGCCGACCAGCGGCTTAAAAATTAACAAACAATAAGTATAGATATACGTAGTTGTTTGTTAATTTTTAAGCCGCTGGTCGGCCTTCAATTGTCTTACCATAGTTAGCTTTGTATCTTCATTTCATAGTTCATGCATGCTTTTCTTATATTTGTCTGTAGTTGACGAGCTGTTCGAAATATCTAAGTAATAATTTTGAATATTGATTTTTTTATTTTGATTGATTGAATATTGATTGATAAGAGGCTATTTTTGACAACCTATGAATGCCATGTTATCGACATTGCAGGTGCTTGGCACCATTTCACTCACCAAAGCGGCTACTGAAGTTGCAGATTCATAGGAAGGATTGTTCAATTGAAAAGACGACATCTAAAATGTGTGATAAAAATACAAGAAAACACTTTCTTTAGATACAGGTCTTAGCCACCTGACTTGACTGAATTTGGCACTTATCTGCCTCTCGCTTCTCACACATCTAAGTTAAATAAGTCAAACACAATATATTCATCCACAACTATCGACATCGTATGGCACTGTACGCTTAAAAATAACTTAATATTGAGTAGAATGACCTTAACGATCACCAATTCAAGCATGCCGGTCTTCACGGTATATTACAAAAGTACTACTAAAATTATCATTCTTTTCCTTTCATTGAATTCATTTTACGACGTGATAATGTCCATGTTATTCTTATTTTATTAATCCTTCGGACGTCAATGCTAACCTGTCGGTGGAGGAACGGAATATAAAAAACCCGTTCAGTCACCTAATGAAGAATATAAAAGATATCAGCTGCGCCTTAACCTCAGTGTGTCACATGAGCCCACATACGAACCCCTAATGTCCCTCAGCAGGGGAGAATTAGCACGCTAGAGATCAGAAATATCAACCTTCTAACTTGTAATGATGCATTTCATGAAGAAATCTACCGTGAACTTTTGTCGGAAAATATTGGGAGCGACAAGTTCATTCATACAAAACTAATTGAATCAATTTAGTTGATTTGGCTCAATCCGCTTCAAAAGGTTGATGAGGACGCATTCATATATACGTAATTAAATTGCCAACAATTAATTTTATCACAAATCATCAGAATTTCGATGATGCACGTGATGTCCGAGGCTAATTTGTGTCCCTATCGGATGTTCCCCTCTCTCTCAGATTTATATTTAGAAATAACAGAATGGAATAGAATATATCCTAATAGAAATCAAAAATTTCAAGATATTGTAAAAGTCATGAAGAAACAGCAGAAAGGAGACCAACGCTGACATAATAACAAAACATTTTTGTCTCAAGTATATTCTACAAAATGGGACTTTCAGTCTCTTAGAATCGCAATGCGATGCTATGGAGCATAAAATGTGGTTCTCAGCTTGACATCTGTAAAACAATGACCAAGGCTACAGACGTTCTACATGCAACTTTCATGAAAAATTTCTACAATTAGTACATTGGAATGGGCATATCAATGTGCGAGTTGGTTAGCTATTAAACAGCTGAAATAACTGCAAGTTTTATGTTATAGAATATCACTCTTGCATTTTTGCAATGTTGTCATATTCTCTATAATTAGGATAGCATGGTCTTTGTCACGTTTAAAGTCAGGAAGAAAAAAGTGCGAATTATATTAACTTCGGTGTTGAAGCCGCAGAAATACTATCAATTCACTTATTGCTGAAGCGGTTTTTACAAACTTAATTTCATGAAATAGCAGCAAACTGGAAAGGAGCGAAATCGTGCCAAATGAATTGCAGTAACTGAGTCAATTGTGCCAATGAGTAAACTTTGAAATTTTAACCTATAGATCTGCGTAATGACATGATTTGCCAACAAATGCGTCTACAGCGAAAGTGGAGACACATTTTCGATGAAATGTACTTAATGTCCTGCCTAGAAATTTGTCGGAGGGAGTTCTAATACCGAGATTATGTCGTGAAAGTCTTGTGTTTTCCTTGTGGAAAAACTTTCGTGAGGAGCTGCTGGTCTTTTGTCGTAGAAGACATAGGGCCTATACCAGGGGGTTGATTTTGCTGATTTGGGTTCATTGCAAATCATTCAACAAAATAGACATTGCCAGTGAGGGATTTCTCGCCTCGGTTGGGAGCTCTTAGCGCGATTTTTCGTATTTAGTTATTAAGAACAGCTGTATTATACCTCTAACAAAAACCTCTAACCGATGGCGTCTGCAATATGCACTGCCGTGTAATGTCAAATGAGTTGCGTGTTACTTCACTTTTGAAGGGGTAAGATCGTGCCTAGTTCAATCAAAGAGATTGATGTTATTTCTGATGCCTAGACACCACAAAATCGATTGATATCCAAGCAGTATACAGGGCCGGTGTTCGCGATCTTCTTGCGGATTTTTGCAAGTTGTTATTATGCAACATTATATAGGTTTTTACAATGTTTAAAGAACCAAAAGTCGAAGTCCACTGAATACCTTTACCAAAACGAGTTCCATGTGACTTAGATCAGAGAGTATGCAAAGCTCACGGCGCATGACAAAGTGCTTTTAAGCACGATAATTAATTAACCCCTTCTTTACTTAATCTGTGTTAATCTGTGTCGTTGTCCAATTAATAATGTTAGTTCTCGCTTAATTTCATGCAAATGTTTTTTGGGTACGGTGTATATTAAACACCATTTCGCGTCTGGCTCCATACTCAGAAGTTCAACAGTGGAACGTCTAGGCTTTTTGGAGAAAAGGGAGTAGGCTTATCCCGATCAATCAAACGATTATTCAGTTTTGATGTCTGGAGTTCACCCTGCTCCATCCTATTGGTGCATCGATTTCATAGCTTTCGATTTCATACATGTAGACTCCAATCGTAAGGTAAGATGAGACCACAGAACAACAAATTGTCAAAGGTGATTGCCTCGGTTTCGCGTCAATCAAGTGAGAGTTCGTGAGGTTGACATTCCCATTGAGAATGTTGTCTGATCACTAAAACTGATATTGAAGATGAAATATAGGATCCCACATGTTAAACCTTCAATCAACAAAAGATAAAACTGAAGTCGATTGCGAATAACTTGAGGTTTCTTCAAATGTTTGATAACCCATCCTTGAATACATTGCTTCCGGGAAACAGAGGAATTCGACTTCTTTTTCAATCAACTCTTCTTGATGGAATCATCTTCGAAAGCTACAACGATATCTGCCCTCTTCAGAACCAAAAGTCTCCGCGCCTTGTGATCATCCACACATTCTCTCGGAGCCTTGGAAGGAGTTTCCAGAGAATCGATGCTCCTGCTAAAGGGGCTGTCTGTCTGTCGATGTCGGAATTTACACTAAGTCTGACCTTGTCACGATCATGTTATCACAAAAGTGGCAACTGAAGCAGCCTCAGTCACCTCTAGGAAGGTTACATACAGCACAGAAGAGCATGATGGCTAACGTCCAGCAAAGCAACCAATGCGCTCCATTCCATATGATTGATTTTGTATTTAATGAAATAAAACCCAAACTTATTCATTGATGGTGCAGGCCTATTTGCAATAGTTCATTTGTCCAACAACTTTGTTCAATGCGCAGTGGTATTCCCCCCAATATTACTAATAAAAATCCGCAAGAATATCGCGAACACTTTGTATATTCATCCATTTTCAAAGTAGATTTTACATTTTGAACTATCACATTTTAAGTAGATTACTGCTTGGAGTGATAGATTTTCAGTACTAACTTCTTGCAGCAAATAATGATGTTATAAATATTGCCATAAAGCGTTTTGCGACCGTCTGAATGGACTAATGAAAAAACCGAAAGAACAGAACTTTTGATTTAATTATCATAATGATTCGAAGAATTGTAATGGAATGTTTTGTACTATAATCATGACTTTCTCGTCTGACTTTGACTTCCATTTAATGATACTCATTTGAGATTATCGGATTATCCACTTTACGTTCACCTCCGGTATTAGCTGGGAATAAAGACAGACAGTTGAATAATGAAGTAATTTAACCATCAACTTCAGTTGAAGAATGAATTTTTCAGAAGTCCCAATAAAAAGTCAATTCAAGAAGATGATGAATGATTAAATCAGAGTTGAAAAACGGTTCGGTCTAGACTTCACCTCCCGAGCGCATTTTTCAGGAGTCAGTCAAATGGAAAATGGATTTCTACAATTTTGAAACCCACATGGAAGTGTTTCAGGCCTAATTCGAATATTCAACGCATGTGAAAGTGCAGTCATACTGAATCATTGACAATACATGTATCTTTTTAACTTTTGTTATTCAAGTCACTGTGCAACTCCGTTTTATTATCAGTGCTTTCAACATCAGCACGCAAAGATTAAGTTTCAGCTTTGAATTTCTTTTATTTGAAGACATGAAGAATATGAAGCTTTATAAATGAAGATTTCCTTTGTCAGAGCATTGATCTAAGACAAAGAAATGACACCACTCTCTTCACTCATTCAGATAACAGCTGAAACGACCCTTGATCTTTAAGGCTCAGCCGAGGCAGTCATTACCGAACCTTACAGGACGTTCCACCAAACCGAACTGACTGAACCTTGTGTTAAAATGATAGAAGTCGACATTTTTCCTGAAGAGTTCCAATTGCTGAGTGCTGTGCCGTAGGGACTTCATCCAAAGTTCACTAACAATAGAATGTTGAAATAATTCGATAAGTCAGGCTACAGCGGTAGAAAAGACGATGGCCTACCTTACAACTACAGATCGACAAAATGTGACGCAGTGTCTAGGACGTTGTTCCTTTTAGCAGCCTAAGATGCGAATTAGGACTCATGACACCGCATCTTAACGATTTATATATTACGATACGACATCTATAAATTTTGTAGAGAAAATTCAAAACAAGAAAATTCACCCGAACGTTTTCGGCCATTCTCATCAAGGATGTACATGGCAATGAAATTACAGCTAAGAAAGAGAAATGGAATGATGTTAAACGAATTCACATACGTCATGCACGTGTCTACACGTGGTTTGCAAAGATCTACATTTGACTAGTATCTAACACTCTACTCATTAACAGTTAAGTAATAAGAACATGCAATCTTAAAAGACAAAGTTAATAAGTTATCTGTCTAACTTATCTGAAGCTAAAAGTCAAGACACAAAGAAATCACATAATCCTTCTGGATGCAAAGTATAGGCTTTTCTCTCTTGATGAGCAAAGCCTCCAATATCTGTAGTTCTCTAAAGGTTCTCATTCGTTTCACCACTTTGAATGACTGTCTGGTGATTTTCGATGCTGATGACTTTTTGAAGAGAATTGATCCTGTTTACTATCAGTGAATGGAGAGCAACTATAGTTCTTGCAGCATAATGCACCACATGGAGCGCCATAACTTATCCTGAAATTCCTCCTGTGAACACATCAATTTCATTTTTCCTATCTTTCCATGCAATTTGAGTCTCTCTAAGCCTCATGGCCCACTTAACGACAGGCAATGATATTCTATATTTGCAGAATATTTGATCCTTTATGCACTTCGAGTTTTAGATTATATAAGATTATAGACTGACAAAAGTAATAAACGTAGGAATTGAAAATGCTTAGAAATCTTTATTTGAGACAAATGTTTAAAAACTTATTTAAGAGCGATAATATTTTACCAGAAGAATGCTTTCTGTATTTGTCTTGACATAGAAAAAGTTCGGTTGTTGGACCGAACCACTAAATTTCACGAAAATCGAGGTGTTCGGTGCACCCCTAATTTAGATGTATTGGAGCTTGAGAGTTCTGTCATTTGACCATCTGTAGGACATGGAACAGTGTTCTATTCATCCCAGAATCCTCGGATAATACATTTGCCCATGAAAAAAATGACTAAAAAAATCTGAAATCAACAATGTGATGAAATCAGCATGTACACAATGCATGGTGATAACAATTTCTTCATATCTACAGAAGTAGTCATCATCAGTCATAGAAATGTCAATGCTTAGAAATCGTTATAAAGCACTCATTGCAAAAGACGATATTTAAGTCGGTCCTGACTTGCTGATAGTCAGTTTCCACCTCAGATTCGCAGGCATCAGTGCACTAGATCTGACGTAAATCTTTATGTTGCTAACCAAATTGCCAATTTAATGGGTCTAATTCACAGTGACCGCAAGTGAACTCCGTGAACTTTCATCGCATCTCGGTGCGCTTCAAATTCTATCAACACATCCTCGATGCACTGATTTCAAATTCACCATACTTTGTTGTGTACTAGTAATTTCTTTTTGATTATATATGAGATATTGCTGTTCACTCTCTATACCGTGGCAGACAATGAAGGCTCACTGAGGATGGTCTCTGCTCGTCGAGTCACAGGGATGGATAACTGTATTAGACCGTTCCACTAACCGTCACTTTCAGCAGTAAATCACAACTCACTGAGACTTGTACATTCAGCTTTCCAGCATTGATTTGACACAGAATTACGTATCATGACCACAATGCGCGAATCCACGTCAGCCGTTTCAGCAATGACAAGTTGAATTGACGTAGAAGAACGTTTACCGAATGACGGGCGAAAGAAAGTCTTTGTGCATGAATAGGTAAATTGACGTCCATCTATAGTCCGAAATCCAGAAAGTGTTTCGGACTAAAAAACTGCAAACAAACTGCGGAAAATCTGCAATCGGACGCAGATTGCAGTTTTTGGCAAAAATGAAGCTTTCTATGTTTTCTCTGATTAAGCGAAAAGCACAAAGGCCAGAGTCATCATTTTGGACATGGAATGTATTCAGATCATTTCCTATCATGTTCTTGCAACCCTGTCTGTGAGGCTAAACACAATCAAATTTGACAAGCCTAATGTCGGCAAATCTAAGCACTTTGAACAATTATAATCCACATTTTCGCATACGTAGCCGATCAGAAACATGATAAATAAATAAATAAATGAACGTTGTTTATACTCCGAAGCACATTAGGCACGGAGCCTTTCTTCCATGTGGCCGAGTTGTCATTTACCACTCTCATTCTCTTTCGTGCTGAGTGTTTAGCAAGAATGCAGAGTGTACCTATTTTAAAAGTATTAGGTTTGACCCGAAAAAGATTTGAACCAAGGCCTCCCGGACACAGAACGAACACTCTACCACAAGGCCACAGCACCGGTACACATGATAACAACACATGCACGCAATAGGCATTCCATATGAAAACATATGGCTCTAGAGTTATGCAGCATTTTAGCACAATTAATGAAAAAATTGAAAATTTCTTCTTTATCAAAAACTACAATCCGCGTCCCATAGGATTAACGTGTGTGTTTCTTTGATCCTGTATGATAAGAACACGAGCTAACGAGAACTCAGCACACGCACAGGTTTGCAGTAGGAAGAGGTGTACATCATTCTGTGAAAGTCTCATTGTCGGCCTCGTTCCCTGCACAAACTCGTGCTGGCTGCCGGACTATGAGGTGCACATCATTCTGTGAAAGTCTCATTGTTGGCCTCGTTCCCTACAGAAACTCGTGCTGGCCGCCGGACTATGAGGTGCACATCATTCTGTGAAAGTCTCATTCTAGGCCTCGTTCCCTGCACAAACTCGTGCTGGCTGCCGGACTATGAGGTGCACATCATTCTGTGAAAGTCTCATTCTCGGCCTCGTTCCCTACAGAAACTCGTGCTGGCTGCCGGACTATGAGGTGCATATCATTCTGTGATGTCGGCCTCGTTCCCTGCAGAAACTCGTGCTGGCTGCCGGACTATGAGGTGTACATCATTCTGTGAAAGTCTCATTCTAGGCCTCGTTCCCTACAGAAACTCGTGCTGGCTGCCGGACTATGAGGTGTACATCATTCTGTGAAAGTCTCATTCTCGGCCTCGTTCCCTGCAGAAACTCGTGCTAGCTGCCGGACTGCTATGCTCCCATCAGAGAAAGAGTTTTAGCCCAAAATATTTCGAACACTACAAATTTGGAAAGCAGATTCCTTTGTAAGAATAAATATAGCTCTGATTTGACATAATATCTGGCAAAAGAGATTGATGCGTTTGCCTTTGTTTTCAATATCTTATCTTTAGGACATGTATAAATATAGCAATGCTATATATTTATAAATAATAATTAGGATATGCTATAAATAAAAAAAAAGACTATGGAAAACCGACTTGTTGGCATGGATTCTAATTGCTGTCCATTAATCCCTGAACCCTTGAAAGTTTTGAGAATTATCCTTTTAAGCGTTCATTTTTTTTTCTTTGCTGACGATATCACTGTTGCAAGAGTGATATCAAACAATTCATTGAAATACAGGCACAGACGGCAGCAATTCATGAACTCGATATGACGGAAATATTTCGAGGGCATCAGAGGAGTCTCTCAGGACGCATAGAACTTGAAGATGAACGCGTGCAAGTCTCATGGTTCGAAGAGAAATGAGATTTACCCTCCCCATGACATCTTGTACCTCATGCGGAAAACATTCTTGATAAGTTGTGCATCGAGATCCAACCAAACCAAACCTTCAAAACTCATTCAAACTTTCACAAAAAGCGAAGATATATTTTATAGGAAAATATTTGCTTCTACGAGTCGGTAAAGTAGAGTTCCATTCCGAGCTTAGCAGTCACCAAGTTATTGTAGGAATTATCTTGTTTGAAAGTGAATTTGTAATATTTGCCCTGTACACTGTAAATCGCTAAAATCCAATCACATACGAAGGATGCATACCAATTTTTTTGGTATATTTCTGTATTCTCTTGGTATAGATTTGTATGCTTTTCGTATCTTATTTCAAATGTGGTATGCTTTACATACCAAAGACATACCAGCACAATGTTTAAGGAAAGCACCAATGATTTCTAATATATGTTGATTTAAGGCCTTTTGTCAATAAAGATCACACTAATGTTACTACTGTTTTGTAAGTAGTGGGTAATGACATTTAATAGTCAAACTTACAATACTGAATTCGATTTTAATACATGTAAGTCTAAGGAATTTATGAATAACCAATAAGTATTTAACCATCAACAATTATGTATTATGTCATTTTGGAACTGAAGATATTATCAATCCGAAATAAAAATATATTATAATTCATGAACGCAAAAATAGCTATGTTTGAGATATATAAGTCAGCATGGTTGCTGGGAAGTTATCGTTTTATTGAAATGATATTTATCAACTGAGTTCATGGAAATGAGATAATTATGAGTCTTGTAAATCCCATTAGACAGGTAGCAACAACGACATGCGGCTTTAATTTCACAATAAATCTAATCTGGTCAAATACCACACTTGCACCAAGAAATATTCACGACTGGTATTACGGAAAAAAAGTTATTTGACAGTAGTGTGTAATATAACTAATTTTTTGCTATGTGACTTAAAGCTCTTCATACGAAACACATACGAATGAGGACCAATTTGCATCGGGCCTCGTATATGAAACATACCAACAACTCGTATTTCATTGTAAAACAGCCAATCACAGATAGAATAGTTCGTATCGCTACATACCAATCACATGCGAAAGTAAGTGAGATGTGACATGAAAAACATACCAGATCTCTGTATACATACGAGAATCTCGTATCAAATGCTAGTTTCAACTTGTATGTGAATTTGATATATGTTTGTATGTAATTTTCGTATCCAGCGATTTACAGTGTATAGTTACCATTCATAAATTCATGAGTTTCAATCGAACAGCTGCGCCTGATAAGCCGAGGGCATAATTAATGTAATGCAATTATATTGAAAACCGACGTGATGAATCAACAATGGCTGTACAAAAGTTGTGAAAAACCTCTAAGGATCTGCCTAATTGCAAGTACTTCCCAAAAGTGATTGTGAAGTTTCGCAGGTGAAGTTTCCAATAAATATGAACACAGTTAAGTCTCAGCTCAAACCTGAATATGCAAGTATATGGAACTCTTTACATTATTTTCTAATACGAAATGAAAATAAATACACTATTATATTGTTTTTACCTTTCAGCTCCAGAGCTTTGTTTTCTTAAGCGTAGATAGGATTTCACTGTGATTTTCTCTTGATTCTAGTCAACTAATTAGCACGCGTCATGAAAGATGAACAAATGTGAAACATGATATGCATCAATGTCATCAAATGAACTCAGAAGCCTGCTGAGGTGGATGAAGAAAGAAGATGATATTATGTTTAGAGAGCATCTGACTGAGTTATTTGTTGTAGCAGGCAATGATGCACATCCACAAGTCTGTGGTAGTTAATTGAATATCTAAAGAGAATGACAGCTATTAAGTCAATACAAGACACCAACACCCTTAATACCCCGACCGCACTCGCCTGACCTAGGAATCGAACCGAAGTCCGCGGTGGAGACGAGCTCGCACCTTCTTCACTAGGCCACGCTGACGGTTCAAAAGGAATGCGAGTGAAGGCAGAAGTCATCTCTAAGTGATATCGACAGCATATTGTCCAAGGGTGTTGGTGTCTTGTATTGACTTAATAGCTGTTATTCTCTTTCGATATTCAATGAACTACGACCATAGAAATCGACAACAATATAACCTCTAGAAAGGAGGTTAAGCGTCATGCAATACACAATAGTGGCACATAAATCGCACACATTTTCACTTAGATACACTTGTCAACGGCTGTATCATTGGGTTAGAATCAGTCACATGTGTAAATCAAAGCTTTTCATTGGTCATTCATGCCCCAACTTAGTTCCCCCGGCGGTGCCGCGACCTTGAGTCAATTTCCATTCTAGTCAACTTCAGATAAACAATCTATTTCTATGACTACGACAGACCTTTGTTGTCAATCTACACTGTGACGTTGTCGTATGACATGCTGATATGCTGTCCCGCTACAATCTGAACACTGTTAGCGTTCTGTCATTGATAATAGGACAATATGCTGTCGATATCACTTACAGATGACTTCTGCCTTCACTCGCATTCCTTTTGAACCGTCAGCGTGGCCTAGTGAAGAAGGTGCGAGCTCGTCTCCACCGCGGACTTCGGTTCGATTCCTAGGTCAGACGAGTGCGGTCGGGGAATCAAGAGTGCTTGCCTCTTCTATTGATTTAATAGCCGTCATTCTCTTTCGATATTCTATATTCCATCTATTTACGAATATCTGATTTGCATTATTTTTACTTTTTCTCAATTTGAATTTTATCGTTCACTTTTGAAACACCTTTGTGGCAATGCAATTCTGATGCAGTTGAAGTGTAACGCCCTTGTTGTAGATTTATTCTTGAATATTCAGAACATTTAGAATGTTTGCTGCTTGCCAGAATCATCAATATTCTCTGACTTCCTCCTGAAATATGATGCAGCTCATCATTGTCCCTTTTATTTTCAAAATATAACACAAAGTATCAAAACAAGTCGACAGTTGTAGCTGAATGACTCTCTAAAGCGATAAAACTGGTTTGGAAATGGAACATCCTGTTCAGAATCAAATACTGCAATAACATTACGATTTAAATGTTGGAAGACGTTTTATACGTGTCTATTAGTATATTAGTAAGTGAGACAATTTGCACATATATTCCTCTGATCAAAGTTATAGCTGACACATGATTAGTTTCGTTAAATCATTCTCATTATCCTGCATTTTAAGGAGACGGAGTCTTGTCATAGCACTTTATCAATAAATGGAATGATGATATGAATTCCTTGATAATCATGTGATTACATGAGAGACATGATTCTTCGATAAACGATTATTTTGCTTCATTAGAATAAGCATTGAAGGATTTGAATGTCAGATGTTGAACAACTGCGCGTGAATTATGTCAATAGCAAAAACGGTGCCCTTTTATGAGCTGATACAATGTGTTTGTGAATGATATATCTTGGTAGATAAAACTATCAATACCTCAGAAAGTGCGACAAAATGTATTGTATGTACTTTTTCTCTATCTTATAATGTTCTTCAAATACGAACGAAACCATTAGGCCTACTACATATGCGAATATGGACGATTTCTCAGAATGTCAAAAGGGTGGCCAACTAAAAGTGCATCTGAATCTAAGTGATTGCAAAAACTTGCAATGTATGTTACTACTATCAGCTACTTCAATTCAAGTCGCACTGATCGCATGCAAGACATCCATAGGTGAAGCTAGTATAGGCCTACGTGCGCTTTTTCATCATGTTAAGCTCGCAGGCTCTGATATAGCTCATCTTACTTGATGAGTAATTTCTTATCAAACCAAAATATACAGTAATAAATTGCCTTCGAATGCTATCAGTATCGACCGCCTTATATTGTCAAAAGTAGTCAAGCGTTCTCAACATATCTTTAAATCATTTATTTAGTTTTTGCGCATTTCAGTGGCCAGAACTCGAGCACAAGAAAAGTAGCGCTCGGTACTATACAAGTAATGGATTTGGCTTGACATGTTTCTGTGGCGTCGGTGGCCACCATCATCAGTGCATAGAGATAAAATACAATAAAGAGTTAGTTTAATCTCTATTCAATAGATCACAAAGATTGTGCTGGTGACCCCCTTGACCGTGAGAACAATAAAAATATCATTTGTGAAATCTTCGTACAAAATGGATATCCCCCGAAGCAAATTGAAAGAATATTTGAAAAAAGTCCTAAAAGAAAAAATGAAAATGAAGACAGTGAAAAAGTAGATATGTACTGGAAATTACCCTTCATCGGTAGTACTTTGAGCGAAATCCAAGGTCAAGCAAATAAATAGAAGTTTGGAAAAAATCACGCTGAAAGTTGCCATCAAATGAAAGATGTTTGCGAATAAACTCTGTTCAAAATTTACGGCTCCTCTCTCTCAAATAGGCTTGACATGTTAAAAGTAACATGCCTATATCCACCTGCAAGCATTTTAACACAATAAGTGCGATTTGTATTTCATAAGATAATACATGCAACTTGCCTGTAGCAATTGGTTGGTAATTGAAAAAGTTCCTACACTGCAAGCCGTTGACTGACAATTGACAGACATTTATCCTACAAAATCTATTTTCGGTCATTGTTAGTTCTTGTATGATTGCCACTGAACACCTACAATATCTGACAAAAAGTGACAAAATGAATAGCAATGAATTATGGCTAAAATTACCGGTATATCAAAAATGTAGGTAGTTAATAAAATCATGTCAAAATAAATCATGGTTTTGCCACACAATAATACAGATTGCCCAAAAGTCAAGCAATCACTAATTTAACAGTTTCGTTGAATTACAAACTATGTGAAAACTTTACAGAACTGTGATTGAAAATGCCTCTAGCTTCTCGGGAATCAATTTATCATCCGAGTACAACATTGATTGATTGATTAAAGCCATGATTGGATTGTATGTATTAAACACTCTGATTGTTTAAAGCACAGTTGGCAACCTCATTTGTGATTCTCATATCAATTCTGTGCATTTTGAGATTACTGTTATCATAAATTGCTTTGTATGCCTGCAGTAATTTTGAATTTTTACATGATTAGAGCAGTATATTTCGCAAAAAAGCGAATTTTAAATATTCTCCTACCTGCACTATGAAATTTAATTCCAATACTGCATAAAATTCAGCAAATAATTCAAACTGAACGTTTAGAGAAGTGAAGTTTAAAATTGCACTGAAACTAAAAGTGTCAAAACTCTGGGATACGAGTTTAGTGCTAATAAGAAGGGAGCAAAACTGAGACAAGGAATGCACAGACAAAAGCGATGGATCGTCATTGTATGCATAGGTTCAAAGTCCATAAGAGAACGTTGGATAAACATGGCGGTAATAATTCATTCCTTGGCATTCTATAAATAGTCAACGGTGGATGAGAAATTATATAGCATTGCGGCGAGTAAACTTTCTTTGAAGGAGTTACGCAAATGTAAAGCTGTTTTTTCATTCTTGTCTTAAAGGGTCATAAATTGGCAAGAACTTCTATCTAAATCATGCGGGTGTATTATGGTGGCTATCAGATAACATTCAAGGCATTCTGAGATGAGGGTAGCACCAAATTGACCTGAGAATATTTTTTCATGACTTCCTCAAATCATATTCTTTCAGCTATCGGTTCGGCGTTCTGCCTTTGTGATTAATATTTGAATTATCAATATTTGTCAAATACGCAGAGAACAGATTCCGTCTGGAATGGAATAGAATTGGTATAATGATTGATAATGGAAGATGGCAGCTGCTCTCCGTCAATTCTCTTGGATGGAGATCAATCTTGAGCTCTTGATTCAAGAAAAGTTCATCGGAAAATGATCAGAGGGATGAAGTGATTAAATTTGAGTTGACATCGTCCCGATTTGTGAACTAGAAGTCAGATTCATTCATTGCACGAGAAACTACGAAGTCATTCTTTTGCTGCACTGTGGGATACTTGAATGAAGTGATGGCCACAAGTCCTATTCTACCCTGGGTAGATCCTAGATCCCCTCAATGCAATAGCTATGCGATAATAAGTCGCAATATGATGTCTACGACTTTCAATTTGAGTGACTTTTAGCTTCCACGTATTTCTGATAACGAATTTTGTAAATCAAGCACTCATATGCGGTAGTCCAGGGATCCCATAATTGAAACCCTACTGTATACCTAAGTGTTATACTGTTATTCAGATTTTATTCAGATGCTTGCTACGGTATAGCTCTTTTTTATACCCTAACAATGCAATGAATTACATTCAAATTGTGAATTTGTTTTCATAACAGTTTAGTTTCAGGCTCATATGTATCAAATTATGGGCACCTGTAATAAATTATTGTTGTGCTCTCATCTCATATATTAAATATGCTTATTTTGCGGTAATATGCTTTTTTTCCATTTAATATACCCGGGTATAATATACTAACTTGATACAAACGTTTTCTGCAATTCCTTCATTTTCCAGTTAACATACCGGGTATATTAAGTGGAAAACTCTGGTAAGTCGGAGCGCTAGCAACAAACTTTGGAGACGATTTCATAATGCAATGTGAAATTCCTTGGGTCCTGCCAGCTTCGGGTTTCTTCGTGTTTAAAAACCTCTAATGCGATATATTCTTCTTGATTGCGTGATGTGCCCTTTTATGCACTCATATCATTTCTAGGGATTGCTACTGACGAAAGGTTTGTCACCGCTTGCTACTCTTCGCAATTAAAAGCACTCTTTATGCTTCATTGCTCTGGAATGGTCTGCCACTCAAGGCTGCATCATCGGGGACATGATTCCCTTTCCAGTGATTCAATATGCTCAAAAAAGGAATTGAAAAAGAGTCTCTATGATATTCTTTCTATCTGCTTGTCTAATTGTCCGATGACCTTGAATTAAAAATTGTCCCAAATAAAGAAATGCGTTACTTCCATTCCACGAGAATTAACTTCATGAACTTCGCAAAATAAGAAAAATTTTTCAAAGTTCAGAAATAATTTGAACAAGATTCTCATCATCGGTCACTCTTTCATCAGAATTGTCACGTCTTGAGGAGAGCAGATGACAGTTTCGTCTCTTAACGCTGACACTCTTCACGATTAGGATCATCACTTGCTCAAAGAATGTATTGTTCTCAGGAATCTATGCTGGCGCCATTATAAGGAGAGTGTCTCATCTGACCACATGATCTCATTCTCATCGTACATTTACCGTAATTAGATGATGTCTCAATGAGCGATCTTGAAACAGCGAAGAAATGAGGAATGAATAAAAAAATAAGTTTCTGAATATTTTCTACATATTCATATTTTTGGTGTTTTCAGAGAAATAGAGCCTGATGTTTCTATTTCTTGCGTTTTTTTGTTCTCTAACTTATTGTCAAAGAAATCATTTTCAGATACAGAGCAGCAGATCATCAATGCATTATTACACAATACAATCACGAGAATACAAGAAAATGCATACCACAGAATTAGATTGGTTACGCGTATCACTTTGCTAGAAGTGCAAACTGATTCAAAACGATTCCTTCAAAATGCTCCGATCATCACGATTCCTTCAGATTCGAAGAATTCAGATAATTGCACAAAAGTTTCCTCGATAATGTTGGACCCTCCGATCAATATTAAAGTAGTTGGCAGGCGCTCGAATAAGCGTTCACAAACTTCTCTGCAATACTTGACGTCGTCTCGTGTCTCTTTCCTGTGTGATCCGGTTGATAAAAGTCACTGAAACTTTGTACAATTTGGCGTGTTGAATGCTGAACTGGCTGCTCACTGTTCGATTGCTATGGTATCATGTCAGTCATAGAAATAAACTGTTCATCTGAAGTAGGCTAGAATGGAAATTGACTCAAGGTCGCGGCACATCCGGGGGAACTAAGTTTGGGCATGAACCACCAATTAATAGCTTCGATTTACACATGTGACTGATTCTAACCCAATGATAAAGACGTTGGCAGGTGCATCTAAGTGAAAATGCGTGCGATTTATGTGCCGTTATCGTGCATTGCATGAAGCTTAATTTCCATTCTAGAGGTTTTATTGTTGTCAATTTCTATGATCTCAATCAAATGGCACCATAGAAATCGAACAATGAGCAGCCAGTTCAACATTAAACACGCCAAATTGTGAAAGGTTTCAGTGACTGTTATCAACCGGATCACACAGCAAAGAGACGCAGTCGATGTCAATCGTGACGATCGTGGCGATCGGAGCATTTTGAAGGAATTCAGAGCAATCCGCAGCGACACACGACTATTTTTCCTATCTCTGTAAGGTATTAAAAATGTCTTTTTGCCCACTTATTAAGTTCCTCCATGTGCCATCTGTTTGAATCAGTTTGCACTTCTAGCAAAGTGATGCGGTTAAACAATCTAATTCTGTGATTGTGCCATTTCATTAACGTTACATTTTCCGGTGTTCTCTTTCTATTCAAAAAGGAGGGATGTTTCTAACAGAGATGTCTATTGAGATAGCGAAGTACGCCGATATGATGCAGAGTTATAATGGTCACTGTTGTCCTGTGTTTTCTTTAGTTTGTTGTCATTGTCACTACAGTTCATCAAAGCCACTTTGAGCAGCAATAATGTTGTTGCTGTCTGGTCTCCACGGATCGCACAATCTTTCATTTTCCCAAGCCTGACGATCAAATGTCCCTGGATTTCATCGCTAACATGCACATGATTGTTGTTTCATATAAACCGTAACAACTGACTACGCGTTCTTCATAATGTTTCACTTTTATCTTCTGCTTCTTCCCATAATTTCTTTGAACTGTTGAAGAGTATTTGTAGAAAGTCTGTGATGCTTCATGGATTGACCGGAGGAGTAATTAAGAGACGCACAAATGCTCAATTATCTGAGTATCTGTTGCCATGACAACGGAGCGCGAAATTGCTTATAGCTACACAGTTGACAGAGCACTCTTTTTCATGCCTAAATCCAGTCAGAAGGTAGAATGCCAACGATCATGCAAGAAAAAGGTCAGCGCAAACACTAATGGATTACATGGAAAAACTATTCACGCGTGTACGAGAATGAAAAGAAACCCGCCAATTGACATTTTCATACTTTTTGGAGTTAGAAGCCACACGGGTATTCATCAATGATGAATAATTTTGTTATGTGTCATATTCTGTGATAATGTAATAATGTAATCTCATAATGAATATTCCAAAACCTCATTTTCTCAACGTCTTGAGAGGGATCGCACAACTCTGCAGGTTTTTTGGACTCATCGTAAATTGATTCTACAATATTCTTCAAGAACGGTCAAAGAACACATCCCAAAATGGCTAGCGACGAGTAAACAGGCAGACTAAGTTCATAAAAACCGCCAGAATCCAGCATCAGCACACACTTGCAGTCATCATCGCAGCTTCAATCAACGATTTTGATTGTTTGAAAAAGTTCAGAAATTCATGTGATTTATATGTAACTGAAGGAGTGGTCATCAAGTGTTCTGTGTGCAAAAAGCATTTACATTGCAAGTATATCCTTGTCTTCTTCCTAATTTCCTTCCTTTTCCCTCCATTATCATATTCTTTGACTTAATTTTTCTGTTTAACGAGTCATGAGAAAAGGACTATAGATTCTTATTTCACACAGCAGATGACGTCATAACCAAACTTTCATGTCAGATCTCTATTCGCACTATGTCAAACTATCGGTTCATTTTTTTTCATTCCCGTGTATATAATCTAAAGAACGGGCGAAGCGCCGTATGACTACCACTGTTGTTTTCAACTTCTTATTCAAGGTGTCGCTTTGCTACACTGTAAACCGTAGACCGACAATTACCCTACAAAATTACTGACAAAATCAACCGACGATTGTCACCTCCAATATCCTGCGATATCCGACGAATTTGTAGGTTCTCCACTGACATCGAAACAGATGCTTCGTATGCAAATTAACTAAACAACAACTGTTGAACATTGATTGATTTTTTCGATTAGTGATTGCTTGACTTTTGGGCAATCTGTATTACTGTGTGGCAAAACCATGATTTATTTTGACATAATTTAATTAGTTACCTACATTTTTGATGAAATATAAGCTATAATTCATTGCTATTCATTTTGTCGCTATTTGTCAGATATTGTAGGTGTTCATTGGCAATCATCCTACAAGAACTAACAATGACCGACAAAATAGATTTTGTTGGATAAATGTCTGTCAATTGTCAGTCAACGGTTTACAGTGTAAGGATTAGCTGTCAAACTGTCTTGCTTACCCTATCAGGACGGGGAGATTTTTAGCGTCGTGGGACCGGGGGGAAGTTCCCCCCCTCAAACTTCCATGTTCCGATGGATAAAACTTCTTGAAAACATGGAAACTATACATTTTGAGTCTGCTCTTTCGAATGACAGTGACTATTTTGCATGATTCGAAGACCTTCACAACAAAAATTTGAATTACCAATTTTTTTCATATTTTTTGACTTTTCAAAAATTGTTTGAAAATTGCTACAAAAATGTCAATTTCTGGAAACTTTTACTCAAGCACATCTGTATGGTGCTAGCACAACATTCGACGTTAATTTTAGTACTGTAAGTAGCAACTTGAAATTTGAACGTAAATAATGTCTTTTCATGTATTATTGTATTTTACTATCTTTACAAATGTCTCGTTCTGACGGCTTATTCGATATAAAGACAATTCCGAATGCAATCTTTCGAATGCTGATGCGCATTTTGCATTTTTCTGCGGGTTTCATATCACGACACGTCATTTCCGGAATAGTATCTGCATGTACATGTAAGCCTATACTATATATATATATATGTACTTTGCATGTACATTATACATATTTCAGAGATAAGATAAATGTGTATGTCAACAATCTTCAATTGCGCAATCATGAACATTGTGTAAATATGATACAGAAACATTAAATCAATAATCAATGCTACTCCACATGAAAACCATCAATTTTCTGAATAATAATTTTTTTAATGACCTTCAAAACTAACCTTGCAGTAAATCAACTTTGTCCAAATTTTTACTGAAACTTCATCATACACACAAACTAAAAGTCACAAGAAATTGAACTTTTATCTGACTTATTCTAGGAGATATAAAAAGAAGCTGATGGGGGGGGTCCTAATAGTGTTAATTCAAATTCATCTCTATAAAGGACACTTCAACTTTTTTTCTCAATTATAAGAAAATCATTTGTGAAGTGAGTAGCTAAAGATGCAAGAATTGTTGTTACTTTTTGTCGCTGTCAGATGAGTAAAATTGATTTCGTGAAACAGTTGGAAGTTCTTGCCCTTTTCACTAGCTTTATGTCAGTTATTCCAGAAGTTGATGAACATTTCCAGAATGTAATATTTCTTCATTCTTGAGATGGAGAGATTCACTCTTGAAGGCTTCAATAGCAACAATGAATACAACTTCCTGCTGTGAAAGTAGGCGGAGATTGTCCACTGCCGCTGTAGAATGTATTCATTTTCAATTTCATGTTCCGTTAGTTAAACTTAAAGCAATTGTTTAGATCTGACGCATTCATGGATATCTTTTCAACACGATATTTATGATGAGAATTTAGTGGTAGTTTTGTAGTACTGAATATATGAATGAAAATCGCTGGTGTTTCTTTTTCTATTGCTTGAAATTCGATGATCACCATGTCTTTCTCATAATTCACTAATTTTCATGTTTCTTGGTAGAATATAGCAATTACATTTCATTTTCAGAGCTTGCTGTGTTCATCTTAAATTGTCACACATTGACCAGGCATATGCATTAACTGTGACTTAACCACAGAATTAGATTGTTTAATCGTATCACTTTGCTAGAAGTGCAAACTGATTCAAACAGATGGCACATGCAGGAACTTAATAAGTGGGCAAAAAGAAATTTTTAATACCTTACAGAGATAGGAAAAATAGTCGTGTGTCGCTTGCGGATTGCTCTGAATTCCTTCAAAATGCTCCGATCGCCACGATTCCTTCACATTCGAAGAATTCAGATCATTGCGCAAAAGTTTTCTCGATAATGTTGGGCAGTCCGATCATTATTAAAAAAAGTTAGCAGGCGCATGAAAAAACGTTCACAAACTTCTCTGTAGAACTTGACATCGTCTGTGTCTCTTTGCTGTGTGATCCGGTTGATAACAATCACTGAAACTTCTCACAATTTGGTGTGTTTAATGTTGAACTGACTGCTCATTGTTCGATTGCTATGGTATTATGTCAGGAGATTGTGCCATTTCATTGACGTTACATGTTCCAATGCTTCCCTTCTAGTCAAACGGAAGAAGCACAGAATTAGACAGATCGTCTCTTCTTCCGTTTGACTAGAAGGGAAGCATTGGAACGTGCAACGTTATTGAAATGGCACAATCTGCTGACTAAATACCATAGCAATCGAACAATGAGCAGCCAGTTCAGCATTAAACACGCCAAATTGTGCAAAGTTTCAGTGACTGCTATCAACCGAATCACACAGCAAAGAGACACAGTCGATGTCAAGTTCTACAGAGAAGTTTGTGAACGTTTTTTCATGCGCCTGCTAACTTTTTTTAAAATGATCGGAGGACCCAACATTATCGAGAAAACTTTTGCGCAATGAACTGAATTCTTCGAATCTGAAGGAATCGTGGCGATCGGAGCATTTTGAAGGAATTTAGAGCAATCCGCAAGCGACGCACGACTATTTTTCCTATCTCTGCAAGGTATTAAAAATTTCTTTTTGCCCACTTATTAAGTTCCTGCATGTGCCATTTGTTTGAATCAGTTTGCACTTCTAGCAAAGTGACACAGATAAACAATCTAATTCTGTGGGAAGAAGAGACGACCTGTCTAATTCTGTGACTGTGACAGTTTCGGTTACATCGACGTGAAGCTCTAAACAACTTGCATTGCGTTCTCGTGTAAGTGCAGCTGATGCACATCTCCTTTTTCAACTGTTGAAGAAAGATAAAATCATAGATATCAGATCATCAGATCATCAGATAGCGTCAAGCTCTTTGACAAATGTATGAGTTGCATGAATCATAGATGTCGCACTGTGAGACCAAAAACTTTTTTTACTTGTGTCACACGCAAACATTTCTTATGTCCTGAATGAACTGTGCTCTATTAACACAATGTCCCGACCCGAGTTTGACTAATAGGGCATTGAGAAACTAAGATAGCGTTTTCAGAAGATATAACAATGCAACATTTAATAAAACTTTATCATGGCTAGGAAACATCCATCAAGAATCTATCTATACGAATTTCGGCTTTCCATGTTCTTTTGTATTGTGACGTCATGATCAGCTGACAGATGCTATTGTTAAGATCAAGAAATTGAAGCAATTGATATCAAACCAATGACTAATTTCGCTAGCAATATCTGAAATTTATTTTGACAGTGCTATTGCTTGAAACACTTCGCTTGTGAGAACGTTATGATAGAGATTAGATAGCGTTTGTCCGACGACGCTCTCCGAACAATCCAAATCCAGGCCACATCGACAGACAGTTGGTCAGCCTAAATCGATATAGTTATAGATATCGATGCTTGAAAGACGATTTCTATGCCATTAATTGCTGAACAATTTAGTGTAGATTCACACCATAGTGTAGGCAATTACATAGAAATCGACTAACTGTGGTGATAAGTCTCTTGCATCAGTATTGCAAAGAAACTGATTGTAGCAATTCGGTTGCAGTAACCATAATCTCGTCCAAAATCAAAACGTGTAAAATCGACAAAATGAATCAAACAATACAAAATGAGGTTTTCACTATTCAAGCGTCATCTTGCTCACTTATATAGTGCAGAATGTTTTCAAGTCCAGCAGTGGAGCTGAACTGGCGTCTGTCTCCATATGAATTCGTCCATATATCCGTGAACCATCGAAGAATAAGAACCGTTCATTTGTAGATTCGATGCCGCTCGAGCTCCTGTTCGTGATAGGATCGAATCAAGCTCCAGTTTGGTTTTCAGGCCTGCATTATAGGTAGCCCTCATTGAACGGAGCGGCTGTCTAAGACTGTCTCAACGAATATTTCATTTGATAATACTTTATATTGTATAACTTTTGTACGGAACAGTTACCTAGTATGAGCTTTTCACCCACTGGTCCAATAAGTCATGGGATTGAAGTTCTGTTCAATCTTCCATCAACCGCTGTTTCGTATTTTCAGAGAATTCTTCATGATTTTCAACTTGTTCATGAGTTTAAACCCTGAACTGATCACTAAGTGATCTTGTGATATATTATCATCATATTACTATATTGTAATGCCACGAACGTCGAAGGTTATGTAATTGTGGCATATTCGTGTCCTCAATAGCCGCAATGAAGTTCTCCTTAAGTTTAGAGATCACTCTACCTATGAAACTTTGAAACTGTTTTCACAACCCGCTTGAAAATTCTCTACCTACACAATGCTTATGATGTAACTATATGCGTGTGCTAAAAAACCAAAGTAATTCATTGAAACTACTTTCAGAAATTGATTGTAGCATTTGATATTTTTATAAGCACTGATAAGCAGAAATTACTACATAATATTGCATAATTTTGAAGTTAACATTCTGAAACTATTTTCAAAAATTGTACTGCTGTACTGATATAAAGATATATTTTGTTGGGCCATGGTTATAATTAGATGGCTTCACAAGATAATAGCTTGCTTCGTTGCTAATCAGAGAACAAAATCAGAGAACGAAGTGAACTTATGGCCTGCACTGATTTGATTCTATCTGCAGCATGGGGGGACAGTGGGAAAGTAAAGGGCCTCTATGTTTTCAAAAGGATTTGCTGAGAAAGTTGTCGCTAGAGAAAAAGCATGCTTCAGAAGTCATGAGTGTCGACATACGGTATAGCTGAAAAAATTACTCATAATTTCATTTGTTCTCATATTCAAAGCATACCACAGCATTTTTTCTGCCGGCATTGCAGATGACCCTTAAACATCTTGGTATGTGAAGGTGAAACCTCGTACTTGCATTGTCTGTCACTTTGAGGGTCATGTAGGTGAGCGCATGTTCTCATAAAATGAGCATCATATTTCATGATTCTAACCATAGAATCCATCAGACATGCTCATGTCGGTAGCATGCGTTGTCATGATACGTAAAGAGCAACAGAATGGTTGAACTTTGCAAAGATTCCACGGGTCATCTTTTCTCTTAGATGCATGTATAAGCTTATTTTGATAACATTCCTTCTACAGGCCACCTTGCTGCAAAAATCTAAAACTGCAGCATCTTTCACTAATCAGATTCTTTTTAACTTTATTTCCCCAGGAGGGTAGCATTATGTATCTCTTGGTTATCTCAATCTCACGCCTGAACGAATAATTGTTGGAAGGTCTTCCTAACGTTTGCCTAACTTTTTGTTCGTTTTCTCTGGGTGGCAGCTGCTTGCTTGTAGTCCCAATATTTTAGCTACATCGTTGATTAGAATTACGGGATTTACGCTGATTTGCAGCTTCAACACTTCATCCATTCTGGTACTATTTTTCAGTAAGTACCTATACTAATTAATATATATTAATCAACTGATCAATATATACTAATCGAGCGAATAACGTAAACTTCTATACTGATGTTGTTCTGAATGATTTAGTGTTGCAACTGACAATTAAAGCTACAAATGCTATTGATATAATTGATTCAATTCTATTTTTCAACGTTCTACGAATTCATCACAAGAATAAGAGGAGAGCTTGCGATTTTCGACAGTGCTCGATTCTTATTATAGTCAGAAATTACGAATATTTATACTATTTATAGAAACTCTCAATAATGTACTAATATCAACTTGAAAGCAAAGCCGATAGCATCAACGGTCAATGCACATGCCAAATCTGTTCTACTGTTATTTTCATGAAAATCTGACAACTTTTCGAGCAGAAATTGCGAAATTTTAAAAATGGTGGCCTTAATCCTATTTAAAACAGCATTTATCTCAGACAAATAAGGCTCAGATTTAACCAAAAAAGGCTCATTAACTGTCTTGATGTTTTTGAAGTCTTGACTGTAATCTAAATATTTGTAACTTTTTTTGTACTTTGGATACTGTTGCCCTAATTAGCTGCGTATTGTAGGCATGTAATTCGAGTGTATAAAGCTTGAATCAAAACTTGCGATATCTAAGGTATAGGCTATAGGCCCTACCAAAGTTTTGATATACAAGAAGCTTTGTATGACTAAACTGCTTTCTTTGGTCTTCGATTACTTGGAATCTGTCGATGATGCATGCAATCCAATTTCAATTTCATTGCTAAGAGCAGCAAAAGTAGCATGATAACAGCGTAAATCAAAAAATTCGTGTGACTAGATCTATTTACGGTGTAGGCCTACGTACCCTGTGGGAACGAATCTTGCGAAAAACTGGCGGATGTCAGTTGCAGAATATCACGCTACAGTTCAGTCATATTTGCGGCATATTCGGTGGCGAAGTTCGCCGGCGACAATTCGCGCTCTATATGTCACCTTTTACTTTTGACTTTCTCTCTTATTTTCTTTAGTAATCTGCCTCTACAGCCGAGGCTCTATTTTCTCCCTCACCTCCTCACTATCCCCCACATATGGCTAATCTATCCAAGAAATAAGTGCAGACTATCATTCTTTCATAATGATATGAATATAGAGAATCCGCATAGATCAATTTTCATAACATCTCTTGACATTCAATAATTTACAGCAATGACAAATATTTGAATAATATAATAGTATTTACTGCGACATTTATGGAAGATAAATACTTTTTTAGTTTAAGCCTTCGTGAATTAAAAAAAAATCCCTTCTTATCAGATTAGACTGAGTATACAATATATTTTCATGTGAAGGTAATATACGAACATTACTACTTACCACTAATTAGTTGCTACAATATCCACGATTTCGCCGGTTGGCGAAAATTTAGCTCGCATTAGTAAACAAATATCTACCAACTAATTATAGCAACTTTTTCGCCACCTGTCGTTTTTTAATTTTACACATGTTTTTGGATAGATGATGACCATTTTCACATGCGGAGATAGTTTTTACACGAAAATGAACCTTTAAAAAAATTATCCACAAAATCGCTACATCGCCTCCAGATAATCTGTTGATATTAGCAAGATGCGTTCCCACAGGGTATATTTCACTAAAATAATTGCATATTTTCATTATAAAAAATATAATGATATCATTGCCGATCATAGGATTTCACAGCAGAATGGTGTCCGACCGAGCCGCAGAAATTGCACTTTGTACTGAAACAAGACGAAAGATTTCGTTAGATTCTCTTCTTTTGTTAGATTCGAAAGACGTTAGATTTATTGCAACCTTTCAGAGTATAGTGAAGTTCTTACGGTCAAGCGCCTATGAAGTTTGCTTTCCGTCTGTGTCCAGATGAGTTTCGTCAAATTACAATGAGGTCACGTTGCTGAGTAGACTACAGTGAATATATCATCCTCATGACATTTTTTCACTACTCTAACGAAAGCCTTCTGGAGTAGATTATCAGTTGCAATTAAGCCGATTTGCAAGTTTCAGTAATTAGTCTTCTTCTCTGATCTATTTTTCCCAGAAATCAATTAGGACGAACTCTACGAGTGTCAGGTTTCATTAAGCAAAAGCCTCACGTCATGCGCTTCTATCGTAGAGACTTATATAGTGAAAAAAGCGAGAGATCGATTAATGCAATTTGAAACGACATGACAAATCTAAACATCTTTCTTGAAGTGTACCATCTTAGGCAGCGATGCTTGAAGCTATTGATTTTTAAAATTATTTCGTGAGGTAATCGATGTTATTGATAATCAAAACATTATCAACTTTCTTAATAAACCGCTAGTATAAACAGAAATGTTACAAGAGTCTAAAGGCATTTATCAAAATATTTCTCATTACTACATATAATTGCCACTGTACACAGAATTAGATTGTTTGACCGCATCACTTTGCTAGAAGTGCAAACTGATCCAAAACGATGGCATATACAGGAACTTGCTAAGTGGGCAAAAAGAAATTTTTGATACCTTGAAGAGATAGGAAAAATAATCGTGCGTCTCATGCGGATTGCTGTGAATTCCTTCAAAATGCTCCGATCGCTACGATTCCTTCAGAATCGAAGAATTCAGATCATTTAGCATACATTTTCTAGATAATGTTGATTTGGGATTATGGGATTGTTAAAACAAATAAAAATCAATACTACCTCTTTACGGCAAGAATATGCAACTAATTTTGCTATGTTTGATGTGATGACTTCACATACATGAACACAAAGGTTGGGACCGGCCGATGTAATCAGAGTCAGAGCGGGGGAAGGCGGCCGACGTCTCATTAACCGAATGGTTTAGTTAAAGACTGAAAGACAATAGTTCATCACACAAATAATCTGCAGATGTGCTACAAGTCTCTCAAATGGCGCGTGACATTGTAAATATCGCGGTTTCGATCTATGAGCATACGCGCGTTTATATTTGTGCTATCATTTCTAGCATTCAAATGAACTTGTTTGCAGTCAAAATATATCTCCACTAAATTTCACTAAAATCTTTTGAAAATAATATTTTAGAGTCCACTTTGAATTTCTGTTTGTGGTGATCGTTAAGTTTCACGATTCCTAGATAGGTTATAAGATCCATTAATCTCTTCAACTGAAAATCTGCTAAACCGATTACTTCACAATACACTTAAAATAAAGTGTTTTATGCATTGATAATCGCGCTGATATTGAAATTTTCTCGGCTCATTGGGGACCCAATGTCTCATTTTACTCATCACATAGGTTAACCATTAGCATTTATGCAAAGATGTCAGAAGAATTTCGTGAGTGACTTTTGAAAGTTTATTGTGTCATCACACACCAAAACAGGAAAAACTGCGAATGTTTTATTCGATCGCGATATCAAATTCTGAGAGAGCGACGTTACTTAAAACCAATCGGGGTAGATTGCCGGCAAAGGACAGTTTACGCTGCCCTCACTAAGGCGGGGGGCACTATTACGCTTTCCAATTTATGCACAATTTTGAACTTCTGAATAATTACTGAGTTAATCAAATTCCAAATCATTTAAGCAACAATCTGGGAATTAGGCTGAGCTGAGCAGTGTTCGGCTAGGGCGACCATGTTGAAGGTGCTACTGGATGAATCAAAGCAATTATAATTTGGAAGAACTTTTGAATGTTCTCTTCAAAGTGCGTTTAAGTTTGATGAAGCAACTTCTTCGCATGATTAAGCATTCATCACTAATGGCACATGAATAAGCATGAGTCACAAAAATCTGGTAGTTGCTCACTCGTAATACAGAAGGGCCGTCATTTTTTGCCATCATTAAAAGTCTAGATAATTGTCAAGACTTTTATCTTCCTACATAATTGATCTTTTCTACTAAATTGACTTTTCAGAAACATCTTATTACTTACTGAATCACAGGTCAGCTCACTTTTTAGCATTAATTCTTGATCAACGTCATTCCGTATGCAAGTAGCTTCAATGTATACATGCAGTCAGTACACCTTTCACAGATATTTGTCATCCCTATTTCATTCAAAACAAACAAACACAACATTGTTTTGCTCCCAATTAAGTAAATGTTATTTATGAATTATGTGATGACTCACAAGCCTATAATAATGTTCCCAATTATGGTAAACCGGAGCCCTTGAAAGAAGATGTGGCGACATAGTGCTCACAAAAGACATCGCAATGCGTTTGATTTCTTCGCTTGAGTCTCTTTTAAGTTTTCCGTGCGCTCCCCGTACGATTCTATCATGTCAACTAAGGACAGTAAATGCAAATGGTATTTTCCCATACACATGGACAATGCTGTGCGATGCAATTTGAGTTATCCAAACATGCTATCTTAGCACTACTGAAATGTCGCCTTCAACTTTGGTTCAACTAGGCTTACATGTATTTCGGTTGCTCAAATATAACCTTATTTGCTTATTTTTCACTCAAAATGGCCAACCTCTTCAATGTTAGGCGACGAAGCATTGATCATATGCTTAATATATCATACGCTAATCAATAGTCCGAATACCCGAGTACACTATAAATCGCTGGCTACGAAAATTGCATACAAACATTGAATTTGCTCCCCAATGAAATAAAAAGCTCAAAATCAATTAGGGAATTCAAAAAGAATATAAAGTCGTATCTAATTAAAAAAATGGACCCATTTTAGAAACCTGACCACTCTTACTCACGATAGATAAAAACTCTCTACTCTAAATGTTATCCAAAACTAAGCATCAGATGTATGTACATTATCTGTATTATTTAACAAACATGTATTGTGCGGGCCAGTCATATACCCCTTCTTGTGGGTCCGCTGGTTCCTTTCTCCATTATTGTTGTATCTCCACATTGTTGTATTACTCTTGCATGCCTATTCGAATGTACATACTCTGCTTGTTGTCTATGGAGAATAAACATATTTTCTATTCTATTCTATACATATACCAAACTCACATACAATTTGAAACTAACATCTGATACGAGATTCTCGTATGTTTACAGAGATCTGGTATGTTTTTCATACGAAATCTCACTTACTTTCGTATGTGATTGGTATGTAGTGATGCGAACTTTTCTATCTGTGATTGGCTGTTTTCACTGAAATACGAGTTGTTGGTATGTTTCACATACGAGACCCGATGCAAATTCATCCTTATTCGTATACCTCTGGTATCCATTTGGTATTTGAAGATTAAGTCACATAGCAAAAAATATATGTATTACATACTACTATCAAATTACTTTTTTCAGTAATACAAGTGGTGAATATTTTTTGTTTGATAGAGTGATACTTGAGTACATTAGATTTATTGTGAATTTTATGCTCCACGAATATGCGGTCGATGCTACTTGTCTTGCAACATTAACAGGACGTTTATTTAACTCTACTTTATGACCCAAGTTGACAGAGATCATTTCATTTAAACGATATCTTTAGTGAAATCATGTTGACTTATATATCTCAAACATAACTATTTTTGCGTTCATGAATTATAATGTGTTTTTATTTCGGATTGATAAAATGCTTCATTTCAAACTTACATAATGCATAGTTGTTGATGGTTGAATACTTATTGATTATTCGTGAAATGCCTTAGACTTGCGTGTATTGAAATCGAATTCAGTATTGTAAGTTTGACTCTCGCTACTTACAGAATTATCTCACTACTTACAGAACAGTAGTAACATAATGTTATCTTTTTTGACAAAAGGCCTTAAATCAACATATATTAGATATCATTGATGCTTTCTTTTAACATTGTGCTGGCATGCTTTAGTATGTAAAGCATACCACATTTGAAATAAGATACGAAAAGCATACAAATATACATGTATACCAAGAGAATACAGAAATATACCAAAAAATATTTTGGTATGCATCCTTCGTATGTCATTTGATATTGAGCGATTTACAGCGTAGTACAGGTCATCTTTCTTACATCAAAGAAAGCACATGGAAATCCAACAGAAAGTGCACAGGAAAATGAGATTCCTATGTTTTCTCTGTGAAATCTACAACATAACTGAACGATAATGTGTCTTCAGGTTATGCAATCACGTATTCAAGTGCATGTTTCTATAGAGCTAAACACATTTAGTTTGAGTACATGTATTTTGATATTGACAAGCACAATGCATGTTGCACACACGCCTTTGATTGTAGCCTGAAAATCTGCATTGCACAGATCTAACTAAGATATCACTGAAAACAACTTTTTTATGTTATCCGCTATTATCCGCATTATCCGCTCTTAGCATGCAAGGATTTTGAGCTGATCTGGTCAATTGACATAAAGGCTGCATCTCGATTTTTTGCTGAGTTCAGTTGATGTAGCCAATGTATCGTAAAAATATCCTAGAACTTCTATTAGGTGAAAATATTGATATGTAGCCTATTTTTGGAATGTTTTGATATTTAATTTATCGCTCAAAAATACATAGATATTGATCACTTGCATTGTGGCAATAAGCAACAGTATGAAGAACACCTGACACTTGCAAATTTTTGTGTCATGCTGGAGTACTCATATAGTGTCATATGCGAGCGGTCAAATGTACTGATATCAAGATGAATAAAATGATCTGATACGAAGACCATCCTGAAATGGACAGAAAGATTCATTCTAACCACAGAATTAGACAGGTCGTCTCTTCTTCCGTTTGACTAGAAGGGATACATTGGAACATGTAACGTAAATAAAATGGCACAACCTCCTGACTAAATACCATAGCAATCGAACAATGAGCAGCCAGATCAACACAAAACACGCCAAATTGTGCGAAGTTTCAGTGACTGTTATCAACCGGATCACACAGCAAGGAGACACAGACGATGTCAAGTTCTGCAGAGAAGTTTGTGAACGTTTTTTCATGCGCCTGTTAACTTTTTTTAAAATGATCGGAGGACCCAACATTATCGAGAAAACTTTTGCGCAATGATCTGAATTCTTCGAATCTGAAGGAGTCGCGGCGATCGGAGCATTTTGAAGGAATTCAGAGCAATCAGCAAGCGACGCACGACTATTTTTCCTATCTCTGTAAGGTATTAAAAATTTCTTTTTGCCCACTTAGTAAGCTCCTGCATGTGTCATCTGTTTGAATCAGTTTGCACTTCTGGCAAAGTGATACGATTAAACAATCTAATTCTGTGATTGTGCCATTTCATTGAAAGTTCAATGTTTTGATTTATGATGGGTAAATTAATAACAAGTTGCAGTCAGACTTGATAAAAGTCATCAAGCCAATGTCTTCATAGATGCACATCATCAACATGTGATGTAGAATAATGGATCCATAGAACTAGATTCATTTGCGTGTCTAGAGTGGACATAATTCTAACCCAGCCATTGTATGCAATGGTAGAAGGCGATAGATATTGACATATATACTCGTCTCTCTATGGCTTACATGATCATTAGAAGTCAGGCTTGAATTTGCAGTACGTCAATGGAAAATTGATTGTCTTGCCCCTTGAGACTAGTTCTGGCCGTGACCATCAATCAGTGCTGATTAGTGTCATCTCCAGACCCAAATACGCAGACAAGACAATTTGTCTGTGTGTAAGGCTCTGAATGGCAATTTATCAATGAGTACAAGGACCCTTTTCTCTCAGAACCTGCGAAAATCGAGATCGAACTATTTGTGAGAAGTCTGAAGATCTAGTGACTTCCTGTCTCTATCAGATCCTTCACCCTTGTTGACTTTGCAATGTATCAGTTCATTAATGTCACGGCATCTCACACCTGTAGCTAATCAATTGCGCTGTTGGCATGGATTAGTCCATCAGATGGTATAAAAACTTCCAAACAGATTGTATGATTGTTACGTCTCCCAAGGAAGAAATTCTGGCGCCAATTATGAAAGAAGAGCGTGCTCAGTAATCTCTCTCATAAAAAGACAAGCAATATGTCTGTACAAGACTTCTTATTGATATAATAATGGAAGATGTAAATGAAAATGTCGAGTAATAAAAATTAAACCAATCACATAATAAATGTAAGAATGAACGTGTTGGACAGCATGAGGCTTCGTTGATTACTTTTTCAATTATCAGTGGAATCTGCACCTTGTTTTTAAACTGCATGCTTGTATCTTGCAGTTTCCTGTAGGCGTTCATAATCTTCGGAAACAAAATGGTGACTTTGAATAGCCTCTGCAATACTGAAGGACTTTTAAATATTTTGGACGGATGGCACTGTGTAATTGACTAAAAGGGTTCTTTTGATGGTATTGATTTTCAAACATCATTTTCAATTATGCCAATGGCTTCCATTCCAAATAAATGCATGATAATCTACATTGCAATTTTACACTAAATGCTCGCTAGCTGGCCGTTCAAAATACTTGGACTGGATCCTTTACATGAGTGCAAAACTGTCGGATGTCAGGCCCTCAATAACAGCATTCTTCAAACCAAAGCAGTTGGCCTTTTAAACTGGAGAGGCATTCGTCATCCTAATGAGGGAGTTTTCAAAAATAATTACAATTATTTATCTTCCCCGTTTGAAAAAAACTTTATCTCAAATTGTTCACTCAACTGATTGCGCTGCATAGGCCAGCCTGTTTCACAAGTCACATAATAGTTTGTTATCAATTCGGAGTGTAACTTGCAGCATTGTATGAAAAGCATGTAACTATATTCTTCATTGGATATGATGTATTTGACATGTAATCAACAAAAAAATTACTTAGGTTCACTTAGGTCTCTGGGGGTTAAACAAAAACGATAAAATCAGATTTTTATGGCTCTTTTAATCGATCATTAAAGGAAACGTTATGAAATTGATAAACAGAAATACAGATCATTCTGTATCGATGAGGACTTCATGACGGACTAATTAATGAGGTGGAAAAACTCTACATAGAATTCACGTCGCTTACACCTATGCCTACAATGCATGAATGTAGCAAAAATAAAGGCAATGTAAATCTGAGATGAACCGTGATCATCACATGATATCCAACTTAAGCTTGCGAAAAGGAAATGTCATTGACGCCTTATGATTAATAAACTTGCCTTAAAGATGAGCACATCTATTGACAACAAGAAAAAGTTCAGTGAAATATTATACAACCTGAATTCAACGCAACTTGACAGCGAGAACAACACCGCTGTTGTACTATTCCTATTTCACTGCGAAGTTTACATCAAAGGCGTTGTTCGGCTTGTAAAGTGACTTTCAACAAAGGTGTTGAAGTCATCTTACAATCTTGCAAAAGTGTCATGATGATCACTAACTTTTGCACTCCAACACCTGCAATATTTCTAACATTTTTACAAATAAAGAGTAGCATACAAGCAAATCATACATATACAAAAGAAAGCAGTTTATGATCTACTAGTCCGGCAGCCTATAGTTTCTGCAGGGAACGAGGCCGAAAATGAGACTTTCACAGAATGATGTACACCTCATAGTCCGGCAGCCAGAGCGAGTTTCTGCAGGGAACGCGGCCGAAAGTGAGACTTTCACAGAATGATGTACACCTCATAGTCCGGCAGCCTATAGTTTCTGCAGGGAACGAGGCCGAAAGTGAGACTTTCACAGAATGATGTATACCTCATAGTCCGGCAGCCAGCACGAGTTTCTGCAGGGAACGAGGCCGAGAATGAGACTTTCACAGAATGATGTACACCTCATAGTCTGGCAGCCTATAGTTTCTGCAGGGAACGAGGCCGAAAGTGAGACTTTCACAGAATGATGTACACCTGATAGTCCGGCAGCCAGAGCGAGTTTCTGCAGGGAACGAGGCCGACAATGAGACCTTCACAGAATGATGTACACCTCATAGTCCGGCAGCCTATAGTTTCTGCAGGGAACGAGGCCGAAAATGAGACTTTCACAGAATGATGTACACCTCATAGTCCGGCAGCCAGAGCGAGTTTCTGCAGGGAACGCGGCCGAAAGTGAGACTTTCACAGAATGATGTACACCCTATGCCTACTACGAATATGCGCGTCTGCCGAGTTCTGTTTGGTTCCTCTTCTAGTCAGACACGATCATGGAGAAACACATGTTAATCCAATGGGACGCAGATTGCAGTTTTTGGTTAAAATGAAAGGTTGTATGTTTTCTCTAATTAAACCAAAAGTACTAAGCCCAGAGTCATAATTTTTGGCATGGAATGTCTTCAGGTCATTTCCTTTCATTCTGATACACCCCTGTCTATATAGATAAACGCATTCAGATTTGGCGAGCCTCTTAATGTCGACAAACACAAACATTTTGAGCACCTTTATCCACTTTCAACCACATTCTCGCATACATCGCCGATCAGAAGCTTGATAATATCACATGCACATCATAGGAAATGACCTGAAGACATTCCATGTCAAAAATTATGACTCTAGGCTTAGTACTTTTCGTTTAATCAGAGAAAGCAAGCAAAATTTTGTTTTAGTCAAAAACTGCAATTTGCGTCCCATTGGATTTACATGTGTTTTTCTTTGATCCTGTCTGACAAGAAGAAGAACTCACTAGAACTCGGCAGACTCACCGATTCGTGGTAGTCAGAAGATGCACATCATTCTGTGAAAGTCTCACTTTCGGCCTCGTTCCCTGCAGAAACTCGTTCTGGCTGCCAGACTATACCTTACTTCGATGTGCAGATTGTGCACATTTTAATTTTCAAATTTGCAACAATAAAAGTTCAAGTATCAAATCAAAACTGATAATTATAAGCTATAAGTGATCATGTTCATGAAGGCACTACGGATATGATGGCTACACGATTCTCTGGATAGATTTATGGAGGGAAATTTTTCTGAAAATCCCCGATCGCTTTAGCCCGATTTGGAATTGACAATTTTCGGTGTGCACTGACTATGGACACTTTTGCTAACATTGACGTTTCAATTCGGTTTTAACCACTAGCCACATTTTGCAGTAGAAAACTCGATTCTACTGCGTTTAGAGAGAGTGAGAGAGAGAAAGAGACAAACTAGACAAAGAGAAAGAGACAAACTAGACAAAGAGAAAGAGACAAAATAGACAAAGAGAGAGAGAGACAAAATAGACAAAGAGAGAGACAAACTAGACAAAGAGAGAGACAAACTAGACAAAGAGAGAGACAAAATAGACAAAGTGAGAGACAAAAAAGACAAAGAGAAAGACAAAATAGACAAAGAGAAAGACAAAATAGACAAAGAGAGACAAAATAGACAAAGAGAGAGACAAACCAGACAAAGAGAGAGACAAACCAGACAAAGAGAGAGACAAAATAGACAAAGAGAGAGACAAAATAGACAAAGAGAAAGAGAAACTAGACAAAGAGAAAGAGACGTCTATTGAGTATATGAATTTCATGAAGAAAATACAAGTCAATACAATGCTTGAAAAGATCGCTTGATTAAAAGAAATTACGACAATTATGTAAAACAGTCTATGTAAGCAACTCTGCAACATTAATAACAAAATACGGATAGTCTGAAACTGCTTATTGTCTGAAAGAAAAGTCTCATAACGGTAAAGGACCGAAGTTTACACAACGATCGAACTAAATGACAATAGATAGCAATAGGAAATTACTGTTGTCTGAAAACAAATCCCAAAAGTTCAATACTGTCTTCGGCTGCTTCGACAGTGATTGTTACTCACTCTGATTTAAACAATGGATTTGTTCTATGGAAGGTCTAGAAAACTTCTTTCACCGGAAATTTTTGTCAAACTTCATCAAAATGTGTTTCGCGAATGGTTGACAAAGCATCCAAATGTCAGAAGATTGCATATTGTATACACCGACATTCTAAATGACTGCGACGAAAAGAGAAGGATTATTTTTCCAATTACCGAAAACGAAGGAAGTGAATATTTCATTTACATTGTTCGACAGCATGAATGGAGTTGGAGATTTAAGGCAGAAACAAGTTGAATTACAAATTCATGGAAGAGAACACAACATTCTTTGCTGCATCCATAGTTATTATAGATAAGCAACAATTTTTATTGCTGAATTCATTCATTTCTAATAAGAAACAGATGAATGCCTCCACAGAAAGACAACAAATATGTCTGTTTTCATATTTTCACACTGAAGTATCAGATTGATTCATTCCTCTTCACAAGCTCCACGCATGCTGGTAAAACTAAATGCAGCTCGAAAAGGGCTGCATCAGTGATTCTTTACGAGGTGCTGCCGACTACAGGAGTGGCGCACGAGTGTCGCAGGGCTGCCGTTCGACTGCGTGAGTCTGCACGGGTGTCGGCGACTGCGCGAATGCCGCAAAGGACCCGGTCGACCGATGAGCTAGCACCGAGTGTTGCCGACTGCGGGAGCACTGCACCGTCCAACCCCCATTCGGACAGCTAGTGTCGATAAAGCTCCCTTAGAAAAATCAAAATTCTTGTGATAATTAACAGTATACGAACAAGAACAAAACCTGAAAAAGTAACTGGGAATTGTGACAGAGAATTGAGCAAACAGTCTTTCATCGTTGGTATCTAAGCTATGTGTACACTATCCAGTCAAATAGGTGATGACTCATTAACATGTTTAATACTATATGTAATAACAATAAAACGAAAAAGTGGTTAACATATTTTGAGAAAGATTTTGCTTATCTGATTCTTTTCTTGATAATGGCTATCGTGTCGAAATATATTGATCAATTTTTTTGTACGACTTTGATGAATTTGCAATAAATAGCTTGATTCTCTTCCAAACCTATTCTCAATCATCGAAGTGCACTGCTCAACATTAAAGAAGGGTGATGGAAATACAAAAATAACACGGAACCGAGTCATCCCAGCACAGTATGAACAATAGCTATCGACTAAAGCACACACACTCAAAAATGTCTTATGTGAAATAATTCAAGCAACACAGTAATCATTTTTCAGGCTGCTATCGAGGAACATCAAAAGTGCCGAGAGAAGAAAAGGTATATATTTACATAGTTCTGAGTATGGCGCAAATTCCTTGACATATTTCAAACATTTTGATATTTCATTCAAGTTATTACTCCGTTACATATTGAATTGTTGCCAATCTGATATTATAAATTCTCCCATTCAAACAACACGAACTCATCCGAGTGGAAAATGACTTTGAGCTTAATTTCACATGAATTGTTTTGAAGATTCCTTTGACTGCAACACTTCAGCTATCACGTTTCAAATTGTCAGTCAAACTTTGACTTCACGTGGATTTTACTCAATATTGATCATTTTATGCTTCCCCGCCCCTTGCCTCGTGGAAATGGAGGATTACATGCAGACTGTGGAGCAGAGAGTCAGAAAGCCAAGGTGACTAAAACCATTTGATGTCGATTGTCATGCATTGTTTGAATGAATTATTTCAAGAACATATTTCAAGAATCTACGAGCATCAAAATTTATGTATTAAGTTTTCCCAGCCGAAGGCGAGCTGCTAGAACATAATGCCTCTATGAAATCAGTGGGAAAAACATGTTTATTTGTCTCCGTGCTTGTAATGTAGATATCCTATCGCTTTATTTGACCTGTAAAGCAGATAATTGTCCGCGCGGGAAATAATTTTTACTCCAATGCACTGGAAGGAACGCAATCTATGCCAATTATGAGTGCCCTTGTCCTGCTTTAGTATAGACTAGATCTGTGAATAGATATTTTCACGATTGATGAAGCTAAATTTCTATTCAAATACTCTTGATAATCATAGACATGTCAATCACAATCTGTCCTTGATCATCATAGCACGTCGCCAAATAAAATTCTCTGCGCAAGTTGTGCATGAGATTGCTTCATCATAGCATCCCTCACCCATGGACTTCTATAACTAGCACGAGCATAGAAGTAGATAATAGTACACTAGAATGGAAGTTTGATATCTTGCCTATGTACAATGATGGCACATGGAAAAATCTATGGTTTGTAGATCAGATTCGATCTAAAACATTGTATCATAGTCAAACTATTTGCCAAGTTGGCTCTGGAAGTTGTTGACAGCAAATCACAGGATCTTCATGAAGACATTTTTAGGGAGATGGTGGTATTGTATCATGTGAAATAGCCTACTATTCCATGGATTAATATAGTGTGGCAGTTGAACGACGAAACGATGGCAATTTTGAAAAATATGTAGGAGCATTAGGAAATATCCAAGGCACGGCATCGCACTTCAAACGTCTTTTTCGAAGAGGATTATCATGTGGACGACTGTTATTCGTGTCTTGATGTTCGTTAACAAAATCAGATGGTGTAAAATGAGTAGACCATAGTCTTGAGTTAATGGTCGGTGTAAAATTACATCATGGATTGTTCATCATCCATTGATCTAACAGCACTTTGTTATTTAGCGGAAACAATGAAATGTAATCGATGAGTCTTTCGATTTACTGTCATAGACATTCTTACACGCGAAAGCGGAGCACTTGTTAGGCATTTTTGTGCTGTCTTCACAAACACATCGATGAAGGTTTAAATAGTAATTTACAACACACACAGAGTGAGAATAACAAAAATGTATTTCTGAATGTATTGATTCAAATAGTTGGCCTCATCTCGTACAGAAGGGTCAAGGATATCTGATCAGATTTCTGTCCAGATGCTATATTATAGAAGTCCATGCCCTACGTGTTCAGTATGCAGAATCACCGAGTAGAATAGAGTTGGATCTCATTATCTCTTCACGCTTCTCCCAGATTTTTGATTGTTGTAAAATGAAGGAATCATGTGCACTTCCCGGCCATTTCGCGCTCATATAAAAAATCTTTAATTGCAAATTACATGCAAAATAACAGTTAATAGCATGTTTTCCATTACGATTTACAAAGGCAGCTTCATTAAAAGGTAATGACGGAGAGGCGATTCTGACTTGACGTCCGTCTACTGCTCCAATAGTTCTGGGGAAGCCAGAATATTCATAAAGATCTTGCTTATGGTCAGTCATTTTTGCCTCTGTTGGCCACAAAATGAATTCCTCATAAGAATCACATAATATCCTAGCAACTGTGTGAATACAGTGAATGGCCGATCTAGGTGATGCACCGTGCAAATCACCCACAACGGGTAAGTATCCTCCTTGGCTAAAGTAGTGAGTGTAAGGCACACAAAATTTGGGTTTCCACCGACAGATCCATACGTCTACTCGTTTTTCTTTTAAGTTTCGATGCAAATTTGTCACACAGATCAAATTTGTCACAAAGCATCAATTCGATCATATAAAGATGCACCACGTGTGACATTCGAGTCAAAATCTAACCTCCACATGCCTTAGATCGTCAATGTTGGGTTGAATCAATTCAATAACATAGCGTTGAATTAATGTCAGAAAATCGCTTATCAGATTGACTATCAGTCATGATCTTGCGCTGAAATTGACAAAGCTGATAGCGCACTATCAGTGACTTAACAGTCTTGCTATCAGAACGCTATCAGGCGCGGCCATGCGCTGGACAAAATATTAGCAGCAGTCATGACTCTCTATCAGTCGTTGACAGATGATGGTGCGGTGGCCCCTGGCATTTAAGATAACTAACTCGTGGAATGCTATAAATCAGCAAGCATGCACTAGTTGAGTAAATAACTATTCTATGGGCTGAAAAGTAGAAATTCACGACTCCACAGCTTTACATTGTCCGGTTTTGTATGCACATGTCTTCCCAGGTGAATGAATAAAATCTACCAGAAGATCAAACGCTCAGAATCTGCAGATCAATGGCATATCTCCAGGGAAGAGTCGAAGAAATCAAAATAGTGAACTCTCTAATAGCATGAATTTTCTCTAACTTTCTCTAATCTTTGTATATGCAATTCAAGACATTTAAGATCATCAATTTTGATAGATTTGCCCCAAAAGTAACCATTCCAATGTATCTGTAAGAGTATTCTGTATGGAAGAGTGTTCTATAATTCTATAAAACTTCAAAAATGCTTATTAAGAAGAAGGGCGACTTGGAGTTACCCAAAGAATTTGAATGACTAGGAAAATGAAAAGAAAACTACTAAAATTGTGCGATTACTAAAAATGTTAAAAAGTAGCATTTAAATGACAAGTGAATTTCCAATAGAATATCAAAATATTCCAATAGTGAAATATTAAAACAGCAATAAACAGCAATCGTATAGGCAAGTGTGTTACATGCTGGAGAAGGCTGATAGCGACGGAGATCAGATTTGACGCTTCTAATCACTGATCTGTATTCTCGCTCTCTGTTTATGTCAATCATTATTCGAAGAATAGATGTTCCCAGATTAACTCCGGAAATCTGTTATTTCTCAGAGAAATATATTGTGGGCATTATGAGTTGGAAGTTCGATTTATATTTAATGTTGATTCACATCTGAGAATAGATAACGATAGCTGCAAGATGAACCTTATTTGTATGTTGGTCAAATCAAACATTATGCGGTAGATTTATGGATTCCCTCAGCTAATCAAACAGCTACTGCGTGGCCTGCATCATCTTATCGCCACTGTGTTGACGTTTAAAACTTCGTCATGTGAATAGCCTCAGGTGGACAGTCATGACATTCTCCAAACTTCCGAAAGTGACCGATATAATGAAGATTATTAATACTATCTACAAAACTGCTCTAAATTGAGTGACTATATGCGTACAAAATGATGAACTTCCCAGAACTTTCTTGATTATACTTCTCCAATGAGATGGGATTCAAACATAAAAATAGAACGTAGTGACGGCAAAGCATAGAGTATGTATATTAGGTAGAGTGGTAACTCCGCATTTATTAAATCCCCCATGTGTATACACTTTCGATTTTATTGAATGAACTCAAGGGGGATATAGTTGGTACTTGTTATCAAATGTGAGAAATGCAAATGTTTCCGGTTTTGAAGAAATCGCCACGGAATTGAGTGTAATGATTGTAATGCACAAGTAATGATGGTACTTTGCAGATTCTCAATGTCATGACAGCCTTGGAGATTTAATGTTTGCTAAATTAGCAATTCGATGGGTTCATATTATTTTCATACTGAACCTCAAGAGTGTTTTCTTAAGCGTTATCATATCACAGGCAAGCTACCACTGGCAGAGCAAAGTAACATGATCAAAGACAATGATTTCAATTGACTTTGAAAGATATAAATGGTTCCACATCACTATTCAGATTCAAGAAATGAAACATGGATTTGTGAATCATGAAATCATGCCATTGAAAATTGAATTAAAAGCTTGAAATTTCAACCAAGAAGGCACGAACAATATCGCGACTTTTTCATGAAGACTTCCATTATAATACGGATCAAGAAATTCCCTTGATAATCAGCTTAATTTAATTAACTCATTCCCTTTGATATCCAACTTGTTTCATACTACTGATATAGGGGGGGGGGGCGTCTTCTCGGTAATATATAAATTTGCAAAATTTTGACTGTTTTTAAAACTGCTCAAATAATTCTTTGGACAACGGGAACGTAATCTCCGAAAAAATACAGTTATTAAAAAATTACTGTATACAGATATTTTTTGAGTCAACACTCTACTCTGCACTGTAAACCGTAGACCGACAATTATCCTACAAAATTACTGACAAAATCAACCGACGATTGTCACCTCCAATATCCTGCGATATCCGACGAATTTGTAGGTTCTCCACTGACATCGAAACACATGCTTTGTATGCAAATCAACTAGACAAAAACTGTTGAATATTGATTGATTTTTTCGATTTGTGATTGCTGTTGGGCAATCTGTATTATTGTGTGTCAAAACCATGATTTATGTTGACATAATTTAATTAATTACCTACATTTTTGATAAAATTTAAGCTATAATTCATTGCTATTCATTTTGTCGCTTTTTCTCAGATGTTGTAGGTGTTCAGTGGCAATCATCCTACAAGAACTAACAATGACCGACAAAATAGATTTTGTAGGATAAATGTCTGTCAATTGTCAGTCAACGGTTTACAGTGTATGGGGATAGGTAAATTAGCAATTTCATAATTAAGTAAACGATTAAATTATAATGGAGATTTTTATTCTGTGGGCTATGCTGTATAAAAAGTTGATGCATTTATAAATGTATCTTAAGATCGCTTGCTTTGCGATTGCTTGAACTGCTGACTCATGTTTTAGTACCTGGATTGAACGAATGAATGCCTTCACTCATGCAATTCTGATGACGAATCTGATACTGCTATGCAAAAAATATTTTCAATTGAGAAAGACTAAAAAGTAATGAGAAATTATCTTATGTAAATCTTGACACTAATAATGAAAATCTACTCGTTCTGGTTTGCTTATTTTCCTAGTACAGATGATGGTTATCTATTGAACTCTGGATGCTACTGTGGTGAATTGTTGAACTTTTGTCTTGTGTTGCGATGATGATTATGATCAAACATGTGATCAAACATGATACAAATATCAATGCGAAGGAATCTCATGCAGTATTTCTCATTTCACACCGCTGATGTTAAAAAAATCATGAAAAGAATAATGTTGCAGATGAAGAGATGAGACTTTATTGCAATAATCTCTCAGGCAACTTCTCTGTCTCTTATTGCTTCCTAATGAAGCAATTTGTCATTCGTAATACTGAGATATCGGGGCTTGCGGCTTACTGGATTGCAATGAAATTTCACATCAACAGAATTACACAGATTGTCTCTTCTTCTGTTTGACTCACAGAGTTAGATTGTTTAAGTGCATCACTTTGCTAGAAGTGCAAACTGATTCAAACAGATGGCACATGCAGGAACTTAATAAGTGGGCAAAAGAAATTTTTAATACCTTACAGAGATAGGAAAAATAGTCGTGCGTCGCTTGTGGATTGCTGTGAATTCCTTCAAAATGCTCCGATCGCCACGATTCCTTCAGATTCGAAGAATTCAGATCATTGCGCGAAAGTTTTCTCGATCATGTTGGGCCCTCCGATCATTTTAAATAAAGTTAGCAGGCGCATGGAAAAACGTTTACAAACTTCTCTGTAGAACTTGACATCGACTGTGTCTCTGCTGTGTGATCCGGTTGATAGCAGTTACTGAAACTTTGCACAATTTGGTGTGTTTAATGTTGAACTGGCTGCTCATTGTTCGATTGCTATGGTATTTAGTCAGGAGATTGTGCCATTTCATTTACGTTACATGTTCCAATGCTTCCTTTCTAGTCAACCGGAAGAAGAGACGACCTGTCTAATTCTGTGGTTTGACTAGAAAAGAAGCACTGGAACATGTAACGTAAATGAAATGGTACAATCTCCTGACTAACTATCATAGCAATCGAACAATGAGCAGCCAGTTCAACATTAAACACGCCAACTTGTGCGAAGGTTCAGTAACTGTTATCAACCGGATCACACAGCAAAGAGACACAAACAGACGATGTCGAGTTCTACAGAGAAGTTTCATCGGAGGGCCCAACATTGCAGAGAAACATTTTTCGCAATGATCTGAATTCTTTGAATCTGAAAGAATCGTGGCGATCGGAGTATTTTGAAGGAATTCACAGCAATACGCAAGCGACGCACGACTATTTTTCCTATCTCTGTAGGGCATTGAAAATTTATTTTTGCCCATTTAGTAAGTTCCTCCATGTGTTATCGTTTTGAATCAGTTTGCACTTCTGGCAAAGTGATACGGTTAAAGTAACAATCTAATTCTGTGGTTATGCTTAGTAGAATAGACACTGCAATACCTTTCAACATGCCGTTGTATTATACAGTATATCCGGCACCCCTAGCATAAACTTTCATCTTCGTTGAGGATGTACCGATGACGACATAGTGCTTTAATTGCTATCATAAAGTACATGCGTATAATTGACAATTAATCACGAAGTACTATAAGTTATTGTTACTCTACAAGTTTGTACCGGATTGGAAGATGAGTAGAGTGCGCACCGAAATTATTTCATGATTTTATCCAACTAGAAGCATTACTTGAATTTCACCTTTGCCGGAATTCTGATGATGTACCGGGTTAAATGTTCTTGAAATCATAATTATTCAGAGAATTTTCTTTGTAGATAAGCACACCGAAAGATGCATGCGTGCTGTAACTCTTAATTGTTGCACAGTAGCGTGCACTTGTCGCTCAGTAGCGGTGTAAGAAGTCACAGCCCAACAGCACCCATCAGTTGTGAGACTAACAAGTATGGCCAGTGCGACTAATTAAAAATGAATGAGAGGTCTTTTAACTTTGGTCCCTGATGCTTAACAGTAAGATGAACATTTCAAAGATTAGAAGATCCGCCTGAACGGCTGATATCCAAGCAGAAAAACTCTTGGATTGCGCTGTCTAAGACATAGAAATTAACAATATCATAGAAAGTCCTAGAATGGAAATTGCATGAAAATTATGGCACACGCCGGGGGAACTTAGTTGCGGCAAAATGAAAATTGTACGAGTTGGTTGACTGTGATACAATGTACTAGATCGAAGCTGATCTACGAGTACAAACCATAGATTTTTCCATGTGCCATCATTGTACATAGGCAAGATATAAAACTGCCATTCTAGTGAACTATTATCTACTTCTATGGTCTGAGGGAAAGCATTTAAGGGCGTGCTCTAGTTGATCATTTTGTGTCATAGAGGTTCATTCCCTACATCATAGCAATCAATAGCAACTGAAAGTTAATCATGAAGTTAGCTACAAAAACAATAGAAACATAAAAGAATTATGGAGAACATTCGAGTAAGTTGACAAAGAAGGTTTCCTACCCAAGTCATGGATTTCTTTTTAAATGCAGCAATCTTAAGTAGAAATTTGATCTATGACAAACCGACAAAGCAATTAGACAATGAAGTTCTGCCTGTCGACAGTTTAGAAACTGTTTCAGAAATCATTGGTTACGCAGTCCGATATCTATGACTCATACAGCTCATACATCGAGGAAATTATGTCAGTTTGGCAGAAAACTGTAGTGAAATTTCAGACGCAGCACTGTTGATTAAACTCGCGTTTCGCACTCGTGTAATCGCTTGTATTAATTCCTGATGATTGTAGCCATTGAAATAAATCTATTTGTTTGCTTTTTTTAATGTTAAGAATAGAACGTGAATAGTATAGCTGCCTATTGATGGACAATGCGTTTACACTCTTTGCAATTATCTAAGTCAACGTTGCTAGATCTTGATCTCATTTTTACTGAAAACTGCAATCTGCTTCCCGTTGGATATACATGTGTCTTCCTTTCATCATGTCTGACAAAACTGGCTGCCGGACTATGAGGTGTACATCATTCTGTGAAAGTCTCATTCTCGGCCTCGTTCCCTGCAGAAACTTGTGCTGGCTGCCGGACTATGAGGTGTACATCATTCTGTGAAAGTCTCATTGTCGGCCTCGTTCCCTGCAGAAACTCGTGCTGGCTGCCGGACTATGAGGTGTACATCATTCTGTGAAAGTCTCATTGTCGGCCTCGTTCCATGCACAAACTCGTGCTGGCTGCCGGACTATGAGGTGTACATCATTCTGTGAAAGTCTCATTTTCGGCCTCGTTCCCTGCACAAACTCGTGCTGGCTGCCGGACTATGAGGTTCACATCATTCTGTGAAAGTCTCATTGTCGGCCTCGTTCCATGCACAAACTCGTGCTGGCTGCCGGACTATGAGGTGTACATCATTCTGTGAAAGTCTCATTTTCGGCCTCGTTCCCTACACATTTAGACATGCAGTTCAGATTAAGTTTGGGATGGCCTTCAACGACTCACAATGCAGTCACATCGCCTTATTCTAGTTATAAAAAAAACATTCGATAGGAGCACCTTGTCATTTTACTCGGCAAATTCTCGAGATTATTGTAACTTCTCACAAAAATTGCAATCATATTGATTGAATTATTTGCAACATGTTCATCCTAAAACCTATCAGATCAACTGAAATTGCCATCAGTGGCGGTACATAAAGCAGATGAATCAAAAAGCAAGCACGCAGTTGAATGCATTTGAAAACGCAATTAGTTGTAACTTCACCTAGATGTAACATGAATCATGTAGACTAAAAACAAAGAAAACGAATTTTTCTTCTCTAATCTTGTGGTATAATTACATTGCTCTTTGTGATATACAGACACCTTATGCCTGTGTTATGATTTACTGCACCAATCTGTAAGACAGAAGTGAAAGAAGCTATGAGTAGCTTGCTCACTGGGACATATCAAACGCTTACGAAATGCCGACAGCGCCGTTCTTCCAAGACCACATAAAAATGTACATCTTAAAAGTAACAAATCAGACATCAGACGTGAAAAACAAGCATGAAGACCATCATGATTTGAAGCAAGTAGTCACCAAATCGAAACCTGAAAACTGCCGGAACATTAAAGATATCGCACGCAGGTGAAGAAGAATCTTTTGTGTAATTTAGTGAATCATCAGCTCAAACAACACCCTTTGCACCACTAGATTATTTCATGCAATTAGAGCAGCAGACACTGATTACTCAACTATAGTTCTTTTATATGCAGATACGTTTTATTTATTTAATGCGTCTGTGGGGATTGTGAGTCAACGAAATATGTGAGAAGTACATTATTTGAGACAGACAAAGTGATTAACGCATGTCTGGATTTAATATGTAACCTTAGAATACTTATAATATTCTTTTGCTAACTGCCATATTCATCATCAACATAGTCGGGATTCAATTTACTGCATTACATTTATTTCGCTTAGCTTATTGCATATTTGAATAATACATTTTTCTTCACTACGATGTGTGTGGCAAATTTATTCTTTTTTCTGCTTTTGCTGATGTAAATGTAACAGTGGAAATCAGAAAAGAAAGTGACTTGCTCTTGTTTTGTTAAATAATGGGAATACTATATTAAATTGCAAATTCAACGGACAGCAAATCGATGCGAGTTGACGACTTGCCACGAAGTGGTAAGATCAACCATGCCCATCCAAGACTTTAATTCACAATTACTGCGCATTCAATACTGAACCTAGAGAAATTTCCTCCGTTCCTTGTTTTGAAATGCCAGCACATGTCTGATAATTGCTTGTCTAAAGAATCGAGTCAAAGTCCTCAGTGGAGACAAACTCGTATCCTCTTGACTTAGAAGCAGACTGTAAATAAACAATTGCTCACCCAAGCAAAATAAGGCAATAAGTTGACAATATTCTTTAGTCAATTTTCCACGATGTAAACAAAAATATAGCTCTCCCTCAATTTAGCCGATTTTTTTATTTTTAAAAAAATAAATAAAGTTCCCCGACGCGTTTCGTCACGGTGGACAGTATCAAGGGGGTAAGTAAATGAACAGGCAGTAAATAAAAAAATCGTCTAAATTTAGGGAGAGCTATATTTTTGTTTACATCGTAGAAAATTGAATAATGAACCTCCCGTATAAGACAACAAAAGATCTAATATTCTTTAGCAATGACATTTGTCTTCACATACATTTATTTTGTACTGCGTAGTGAAAAAGGCAAGAGCTCGTCTCCACCGTGAATTCGATTTCTCAATCACATGAGAGCAAATTCATGCTGAGTCTCCATATTATTCCCCTACATATAACTGTGTCATTCAGATCATGATAGTTCCGCTAATGACTCTGTGGCACAGTTGATAACGGCGAGAACTAGCGGTTATGAGGTGCGGTGTTCTAATCTATCAACGGACAAAATGCTCATCGCACAGAGGACAAGGGGGTTTACTTGGATGGAAAGACTAGCCACTGCAGCACATATTGCTGGGTAGAGCATAGTAAGTGTGTGAGAAAATAACTGGATTAGTCCAACCAGGTAACTTAGAGAATCCGCTTATCATTTTAGACCGCAAATGCGTCTCCAAGAAGCTAGACATTTTCTTGCTATGTTACATGACGCACGAAGTTGATTAAGAGATGGATAAAGAAAACAACTTCTGCAGTACATTTGAAGGTGCCTGTGTTCAGACTGTTCGCTATCGTATTCATGTTTTCTTTGTATAAAATCGGATAATGCTTTGTTGCCCTAAAATTTCTATTTTCAAGACTGTTATTTGTCATTTAAAGCGACTTTTTGTGCTAAGTGTCTCTCACGATTTTGACCTTCAAATGTCTACAATTTGGTCTTCTTTTCAGTTTTCTGTTGATTGGAATAACACTTATCCTAAAGCATTCCATGCATACAACGTCAGACAACATCGTGAGTAATTGATGTTCGGATACATAGGACATCAGGTAAGCGCTTAAGTCTTATAAATTGTCTTGAGTGAATGAGTGGAGTTACTCAATGACTACATAAAATCACGCTTCGTTTATTGTAACTCTATTTCGCCGAACCGACTGCTTTATACTGTCTGACAATTGTGGCAACCCATTTACGGGATACGACCTGGCAATCTACTTAGCGGAATCCCACAGTATGGAAACCCATTAACCGAAATGTCTGCAAAATGTCTATCGAAATGGAAGTTAGAGAGAGAAGCATCAGAGATCAGTTTAAAGATATGAATCATTTATCGAACGCTTTTGTTCTGACGTTAGGTGGAGAATTCGTATTTTTGTGCTCATCGTTGTTGCATTGGTTATTGTTGAATATATCTATATCTAGTCAATGTAATTGAAAATTAAACATTTTCTTTGTTAATTTGTTGACATAGATTTTAGCATGGAATGAATTGAAATCGTTCAACATTAGATATTTGACATTACCTTTTTGACATCACCTTCAACTAAATATCGCCGATAAGCAATACTTCTATGCCAAAGATATTAATTTCATGGATATCTTGACTACATATCTGTATACATCTATGGCCTGATTCATTGACGTGATCTGCTTTGAATGAAGATATATTACCTTTCAAATGACAGCCTGAATCGTCGGCGCGTAGTACCAGACTATTAAGGCTTTTCATTTGAAAGATATTATATGCATTGTGACTGAACCTAAAATCTTTGACATAAAAATTCCAAGATTTTCATCTGTAAATGACTGAAATCTATGATAATTTTCCTCATAGCCCATGCAGCTCAAATCATTAAAGTATGTCAAGCTTGAGATATCTACGAATCCAAATTGTGAGCCATAGGAATCTCCTCAATGTCATTTTCACTGGGAATGCGAAGATGGACGGTGAAATGCTCCTACCTCAATGGTATTACATAGCAAATTAGACGGCCTTAATCATGCAATTAAGGCCGTCAAATTTGGAATTGGAGCTATATAAACGACTTTCATAGAAAATTGAAAAGTGAAATATCGACTGACAGACCTACTTACTCAGTAACAATGTTAATACTTGTCTATACTCAGTGAAAATGTAGACATCGTTTTAACATTGCTGTATTGCCTATCGGACAGTCTCATACACATGGGTAGGTACCTGGACCGCTCTTTTAGGTGCGCATTAGGATGGTGCCGTTTGTACTTGTCAACAGCTTGTTGGCTGACTGACAAGTGAAATATTTTTCTAACATATTTATTTCAATGCATGGTTCTAAAGCCTAATCCAGAAAACTTGTCGCAGTAGAGATGTCTTCATCTCCCACGAAATTTGTTGCGCAGTTTGACAGATAGTCTCTTCAAAGTTGAATCAGCATTTACAAGAATCAAATCTGTTCCGGTCTTTGACAAATCATTAAATTACAATGTATAACTATGCAATTTTACACATGATTGAACGCTATTACATAGGATAAATCATTTTTATTTTGATCGGTTTTTATTGTATTCATTCACTTTACTTTTATGTTTTCTCTGCATGATGGACGATTCAGAATGGCGACAACAAAAATAGGGAATTCCCCGCACATCCAATTCCAGAGAGAATGAAAGACAAATAGCACAAGAAAACATAGAATAGATATCAATCGTCTAAATAGCATGTGAAATTATGACATCATAATAAACCGATAACAGTGCTAGAGCCTCAAAAGCGACATAAAATTAAACAATTTTGAAAGGTTATTCGCGTTTATTGCACGAAATTTTGGAAGAGATTGTTCCTTCATTCAGCATTTATCACGTATAAATCGATTTTCTGTAACGGCCCGCATCAGAAAACAGCAAAAATTGATTATAATTCAATTGTACTAATTAGTTAGAAATTGTACAAAAATTGTACAAAAATCAAATAGATTTTGAATGAAAATCCATTGCAACTTACAGAGGACTGTTCAATTTTAGTATACTTTTCTCTTTCAACGTCCGATTTCCGTAAAAAGCAGTGGTTGTCGAGCTACTGCTGTTGCAGGCTAAATTTCTAAAAAAAAACTATTTTAAAGGCAAGGAACCAAGAAGTTGTACATCCTATTCGCTTAGTTGATACCATGATAACGCCATTAATCAGTATTGAATAGACTCTTAAACTTCATAAAAGTCAATCATACGGGTTGTCTTCACTTACGGCCTCAGTATTTGCGCAACATGGAGTAGTATGCAGAATTTTAAGGAAAAGGTGACGTTACCATGAATAAGCTGTTCCGATTTTACACTCAAAGTTTTTTCATGAAATTTTTTAAGTTTAATTTTATTGTCAAGGTCACAGTTCGAATTCTACTTCAGTGGAGTAACTTCAATGCTTGCAACCAGGGATGCGGAGTCGGAGTCCCGGAGTCCTATCATTTTTGCTGTAGTCGGAGTCGACTCCGGGCTATAACTAGACCCGAATATAATGCAAACAAATAATTTATCCTCGTGCATGGCTGTCACTGTTTTGATGTAAACTTTCTCCGTCAAGCAAAAGTACAGAGACTCTGCTGCATGCAAAGCTTGAAATAGTTGAGGGAATAAACCGTGATAGTGAAAAAAGGATTGTCTTTTCACTCGACGATTAAGTAGAGAAGACAAGTCTTCCTAGCTTCGATCACACCTATACGCACCAAAGGTCACATCAGAAACTAAAATGAAATACTAGTTTGTCTGGAGAACATTACCTCGTACCCTCACGTTAATCGTATGTGATGGCTCCTCCAAAGTGCATATTAAAATCGAAAGTATATTCATATTTTTTGGAGAAAGATGGGGGATTTTCCTGCCTGGTGGAGACTGAAGAAAAACCGTGTGAAGCACATATCAACAAGATGGGAGGAACCGAGTCGTATGCATCCAACTTAAAGCAACATTTGATAAACTTTCATCGAAAATGATTGATAATTGACGCAGCAATGATCACTAAAGATATGTTCAGGTAAGCCTATCATTATCCCCGCTTGCAACGACAGGAACTGTTTGCACCTATTTCGACCCATCTACGACAGTAACTCAATTACAAAATTCTCAACTTACGTAGGGGAGTGAGAAGAGGGCAGCAGAGATCCAGGAGCCGTAGATCCATGCATTTGTGAACCTCGAGTTGCGTGAGACCGCACACAAGTGACAAACACTATGAGCTCGATCAACGCTCATGGCTCCAATCAGGAGGACCATAGAAAGCGTTGCAAAGCTTCTAAACGCATTGTAGAGTTTGCAAAGAACATTGCCTCCATACCACTCCAGCGTTAATTGCCAGAGGGAAACCCCGAGAGGTCCGGCGCAAGCGAAGAGAATATCAGCCATGCCAAGGTGAAGCACAACTTTATGGATGACGAGATGGAACTTTCGTCGTGAAATGATGGAGGCCATCATTGCGCTGTTGGCAGTTAGGGTCACTATAAAAGTAAAAATTCCCAAACCAGCCTTAATCCAAACCATGGTGTCCGAATCAGATCGACCTCGACGAATTACGGAGACATTAGTCGAAATTTCCGATGCAATGGTATGAGAAAGATTGGGGCTCGGAGTTGGAACCGGATGCATGGAATAAGCCACATAGAGTAGGAGAGTGTTGGAGGATAAGATGAAAAATACGACGATCAAATGTTATTTCAGGTCATGAGATTATGGCTGAGAAACAACGACGAGATATGATTGGTTGACAGAGAACGCACAATCAGAGCCAGAGACAATCATTTTTCATGTGCGTTGTTGCCAGCAATAATATTGCTTCTGTGATTTCATGGCGAGAAATGTGAGGCAAGTACTTCTCTGCAACTTGTGTCACATGAAATGTATCAAATGTTTTGAAGACTTGCATCAATTCCTGTATGACAGAATTGGTTACAGTGGCCAATACCTGTCTGCTGATGGGGAGAAACTATCTGCTGTCAATCATACAGCTATCGTCTCATTCATTTTCATTCTGATCGTGCTTCTGGGAGAATGAAATTGTCATTGCACGATGGAATTGTCATTGACTGGCAGGCAAATCATATGATAACTGCTTCTCTCGGTACTTCCATTCTTTCCCCGCACATTTCTGTTGTTGACACCCGGGAGTGTTGCATCGTTAACGATATTCTCTTGCTCCCAAGGGCAATCGATGAGCCAAGCGAGCAAAGCGATTAGTGTGTAAAACTCCTCTTATCTGACTTGTAGACATTTGCAGTCTCCCAAACTCGACAACTGCTAGTCATTTGTCTGTAGACAGTAATCACATGAAGTTCATAATTACAGCTGTTGGCTTACCTTGTATTCTAACTGAATAAACGGTTTATTAATAAATGGAAAAAATAATAATTTTTATTTATTTATTTATTTATTTATTTATTTATTTATTCATTCAATTTTTTCCTTATTAGTTTTTTCTTTTGTTATAATTTCAGTATTCCATTACAATTGCATTTCACTATTCATTTTCGGCAGTTAATCTTTCAGAATTTATTACCCTTCTCCCTTCTTTTTTAAATTGTTAGTAAGATCTACACTTTGATTTTTATTTGGTTAGTTTATATTCTATATTAAGTTAGGTAACAACGTGTATGATTATCTCCTTTCCCATCTACAGTGTAATAGATGATTGATAGTATACAGATTGCGCTTGTCATAATTCATTGCGATTTAAGACTAGATAGGATGGTGGACAGACTGGTCCTCTTGAGAGGTAGATTAAATTTCATGAATAGTTAGTCACCAATTGGTCCATTAATAGCAAGTCTAGTTCCCTATTTCATTTTCTTCAGGGAGTAGTTCCAGGTGAGACGTTGCAGGTCGATTCTAGCAAGTTCAGTACATGTATATATATTGTAGTTTCGCATGTACATGTGCATGCACGTATTTTATTTTATTCTCTTCGAATTTCATTACAGATTTATTATTTTATGCAGTCAACTGAGATTCCTCGAGAATGATGATTTTCATTTAAAAATGAACCAACCCTTCATGCCAGGGTTCAAGACTTCTCAGTCGTGTGGTACTTTCACTCAGTGTTCAATTTTCCGAGATGGAAGCAAAAATAGCTCTCCTTCAATTTTGACGATTTTTTTATTTTACAAGATAAAGTTCCCCGACGCGTTTCGTCACGGTGGACAGTATCAAGGGGTAAGTAAATAAACAGGCAGTTGGATTAAATATAAAAATGATTGGGCAGTGACGACTCGTTAGATCAGTTCATGCTTGCGGTTGATTTGTGGCTTGTTCAACGCTATGAAGCGTGCTTCGGCCATTTTAGTTTGCATCGAATACTTTTCTTTATTTAGGACAGAAAGCTGGAAACGATCGATGTTCATCATTCTGTCAGCATGGTCAATCAGGTCATGTTCAGATAGTGCACTTTTACGATCTTGACAGTTCAAACTACGTCTGTGTTCATCTGCCGTAACTTTAAAGGTCAATTAATATAATTTAAGGTCAGTTGATATAATTAAAGATCAGTTGATGTAATTAATGATCAGTTAATGTAATTAAAGGTCAGTTGATGTAATTAATGATCATTTAATTTAATGGAAAACGTCTCTATGAAAATGGATTTAAACCTAATAGTCCGGCAGCCAGAACGAGTTTCTGCAGTGAACGAGGCCGAAAGTGAGACTTTCACAGAATGATGTACACTCTATGGCTACTACGAATTAGTGCGTCTGTCGAGTTCTAATGAGTTCCTCTTCTTGTTGGACAGGACCAAAGAAAAACACTTGTTAATCTAATGGGACGCAGATTGCAGTTCTTGGTTGAAATGAAAGTTTATATCTTTTCTCTGATTAAAAGAAAAGTACTAAGCGCAGAGTCATACTTTTTGGCATGGAATGTCTTCAGGTCATTTTCTTTCATGTTCATGCCATACCCCTGTCTATAAAACTAAACACATTTAGATTTAGAGAGCATCTTAATGTTGGCAAACGCAAATATTTTGAGAAACTTTATCCACATTCAACCACATTCTCACATATATTGCCGATCAGATGCACATCATTGGAAATGACCTGAAGACAATCCATGTAAATAATTATGACTATAGACTTAATACTTTCCAGTTGGTAAGCGAAAACATAAAAAAATTCATTTTAGCCAAAAACTGCAATCTGCGTCCCATTGGATTTACATGTGTTTTTCTTTGATCCTGTCTGACAAGAAGAGGAACTCACTAGAACTTGGCAGACGTGCAGATTCGTAGTAGGCATGAGGTGTGCATCATTCTGTGAAAGTCTCACTTTCGGCCTCGTTCCCTGCAGAAACTCGTTCTGGCTGCCGGACTATAACTTAATTAGACCTAAATCAAAATCCAATAATAAAAATAATGAAAATCATATCAACCTCTGCGTTGATTTCATTAGTGATTGCTACATAAGAAAAATGAATAAACTGGTCAGTAAGTATGAACTTCCTGTTCGTGTTACCTGTAAACCCGGTTAAACTTTAGTTAATAGCATAAATACTAATGAAAACAAAAACAAATGTAGTTGTAAACTGTGCAAAGATATTGGACCTAAATATATGTACAGCTATAAATACATTGTTTGTAATTTTGAATGTAAAATTTGTTATAAAAATTACATTGTCCAAACTTGCCGACCTTTAAAGTTACGGCATGATGAACACATACGTAGTTTGAACTGTCAAGATCGTAAAAGTGCACTATCTGAACATGACCTGATTGACCAGGCCGATAGAATGATGAACATCGATAGTTTCCAGCTTTCTGTCCTAAATAAAGAAAAGAATTCGATGCAAACTAAAATGGCCGAAGCACGCTTCATAGCGTTGAACAAGCCACAAATCAACCGCAAGCATGAACTGATCTAACGAATCGTCACCGCCCAATCATTTTTGTATTTAATCCAACTGCCTGTTTATTTACCTATCCCTTGATACTGTCCACCGTGACGAAACGCGTCGGGGAACTTCATCTTGCAAAGTGAAAAATCGTCTAAATTGAAGGAGAGCTATTTTTGCTTAAATCGCGGAAAATTGAATAATGAACCTCCCGTATACGACAACGAAAGGTCTATCACTCAGTGACAGATCAAGTCTATTCTAAATCCAATGTGACCAAGTGTGACGAAATTTGATGAATTTGGAAAACTTGAAAAATGTGTGGGTGGGAAGAGTGAAGGTACCCTTCTCTGCCCTACAGAAACACTTTCCTCGTAGTTATCCGCCAACAAGAAGTGGATACATTCGAAAATTGGTCAAAATTAGTGATTGAGAATTGTGAATTGTAGTTTATAGCGCGAAGAGGAGCGAGTTAGAAAAGCCAGATGATGAACCAGACACTGGTGTGGACAGAGCTAAGGAAACCTCTAATTTTTATAGGACCAATTGTTATACAGTATTGCAGCATTAGTAAAACGCACGTGAATCCCGTGCTGCGCAAACAGCAATTGGCGAGTGAGCTTTCCAATGGCAGCATTCAATCAATCCAACTCGTTCAAATTCGTACTACTAGCAGCAACTAAAAATTCATATCCTCTAAAGTTTTACCGTTTTTTGGTTTTGAAGGCTGCTTAAAAATTTTTAGGTAGCTTAAAATGTTTGGTAATTATGATTGCAAAATAGGGAAATGTACTGAGAAGTCATGATGGAGCAGAAATAAATCTTGATATGATTTTTACGTATAGAATTCAACTCAGTGTGGATATGATTATCTTTCAAAAGTGTACCAATGTTTAATTATAGTTTATACCACAACTATAATTAATGAGTTAATAAGTTTATTTTAATGATTTCTTATCTTTGTTTAAACATATCAGTGATTTATTATTTCTGTAGTGTCAACAATTCAAATGCTTGTGTATCTGTTTCACACCGGTGGAATGCCTGAAAGAGAACCGGTCGAAAGGCCTCGCATTCACTTTGCGTTGTTTTTTGTTTACAAAAGAATTTGTTATACCAGAACGCCAAAAGCGAGCTTAATCGAATGTTTTGCAATCGCATTGGTACCACAGCTTTCTGACAAAATAGCATAATTTTCTCGACGCATGAGATGAATCATAGATATCAGACCGGGTGACCAATGATTTCTGACAGCGTTTGTGAACTATCGGCATGAAGATTTTTATTTGCCAATTGGCATGTCATAAACTCAACGTTCAGCTGCTATCCACGATTGATTCATCTAGGCGGAAAACTCCATTCAAAAGAAACATTCTCTGTCAGTCCACCCGAAGGATGTCTGTGTTTTTGGGATCTATCCTAATTGCGCATCTACATGCATGTACATATACTCGCATTATATGTATGAAATAACAATATATATGGCAGCTCCTTCATTTTAATGTAGAACTTATCCGAGATTTTCATTAAGGACAGATGAGTTACTTCCAAATGTTCACCGTTCACAGAAAAGTTGACCACCTTCGAATACTGCATCTACTTTGATTGGAACAGTTTCTGTTTGAAAATCACTCTTCACAGCTAGAATATGTTCCCATTTTGAAATTTATTTATGCACAACGAAAGAGGAGAAGCGAACGCTTGAAAAGTCCAGGATAAATTGAAAAAATTCACGGTCCTTAAGATCTCGCTTCGACCAACGGGGACCTCGGTTATTTCCAAAATGGTCTTGGCATTGCACCGTATTAGCGCAACAGATAGCGTGACAGAAATAGAAGCAATGGCATCGTAGATAGTCAGCCTAGTTTGTGTTGCGAATCTGGTTCCTAGGCTCGCAACAAATTGCTTGGCTTCGTCAACCATAGCTCCATATGCTGTCAAGCAAAAGGAGAGGCACTGCCAATTTACTTCCCGGCAATTCACTATGTTTGCGCTGATGTCTCTATGTCTCTATGAGAGCGTCACATCAATCGCGGCGGATTTACCTAATGACCAATCAGGCAACAAAATGTCCGCCGGATGAGTTTGTGGTTGATTATTCAAGCCATTGCCTCATTCTAACTGTGGTCGTAAAAGCGATCGACTGCAGCATTCATGCACGACATTTCGTATGGTATTGTGCCGATTGACGATGTCCCCTCCATTTTTACAAGTCAACGCATGATGTCCGTATGGATCAAGAATTGTATCAGGATGGTAGATACATTTATTTGAGTTGCCATCCAAGCGCAAGCCTAACCAGCACTTTAATGCTGTATTCATTTCATTTGGCTCCAACGCTAGACCTAGTCCGTGGGAAGAAATGACTCGCAACCAGTCAGCGACATGATCTGCAGCAACAATTTCAAGTTGAGCTTTATCGGCTGGTGAAGCTGCTTGAAGGAGGTCATTGCGTGATTTTGATTCAATCATTTGTGAAAGACGTTGTTGTGATATTTGAAGGCCGATTGTGCTGTCAAAACCTTGAATCTTTTCAGTCGGTAATACGCGATAATTGAAGTGATCAATTGCTTTCATCAGATTGATTGAAGGTTCGAGTTGTCCAAACTTGGTTGTTTCAACTTCTTCATGTCATCACTCAGAATGTTTAGATCATCTTAGCTGTATGCTTCACATTTAGATAAATTAACTTCCAAGCCTGTCTCGGATATAGCGCATTGAAGTACTTGAACTATACAAAAAATAAAACTTGAACTATAGAAGCTTTCTGTCCACAAACAATGACATCGTCTAAATGCCATGCGTGGTACATCAGCGGTGTTGAACTCGAAATTTCGTTGATTGATTTCTGCAGAACTAGAGAAAACAGAAGCGGACCTAATGCATCACCTTGTTGTACACCTGTCTCGAATGTTAGGCTCCCCATTTGATGACAGAGAATGGGCTGTGAAGAATAACATACGCTAACCCAAGTTAACAGTTCAGGAAAATGTATGGCTCATTTACTAGATAACAACTGATGAGAGACTCGATTAAAGGCATTGGTTATGTCAATTTTGAATATCACGAAGTCGTCTTAATTCCAATGTTTGTGGATCATAGACCATGACGTATGAATAATCATCTCCATGCCTCTTGGACATCCCACTCCAAATTGATAAGGCTGAAATAATTCAGCAGCCTTACTTCGCAGCACGACACATGCACTGTTACTGACCAATCTTCTCAGAATTTCTCCTACTGCAATTTCATTTTCACCTTTCTTTAGGGCAGTAAGGTTGGCGCTTGCCAGGGCACTGAGAACTTCTACTGGAGCTGATCCTCGTAGTGATAAATGTGCAATGCTTCGAAGAGACGAATATAGGGGTGAATTCAAAGTTGCTTCATTTGCCTCTAGGGGATGCTGGCATCACATGCCAGGAGATCCACATGCTGTGTCTCTGGGAAATGTATGAAGCACTTCTAAACTGTTGAAGTCAGGCGGTAGCTGAAGTGGGGACTGACTTTCGGCTGTTGATGGGATATCTGGTATTGGTGAAGGTGGATGCTTTTGTAACAGCAATTGCCAAGTTTCTGAGTCATTTTTTGCAATACCTGTTGAAGTTAGCATCCTTGCCGCCTTCCCAAACAGTCCAAAGTTGTGGCAGGTTCAATTGGGAGTTCATTTTCTTTGGCTGAAGTTCGTTGCTTTTTGTTCACACTGACGTGAGAGGCACCGCATTGAGCTTTTTCCCATAATTCTTGAATGTCTCCCTGAAGCCATCTTTGGCAAAATTTCTTAATCTCCGGACGCCGTTGTTTTCTTCCTGATTGCTTACATAATGGCAGTGCGCATTTTGGCAACATAAAAAACGCTTCCATGCCTCTATCGTGTTTGATGTGTACGTATTAAATATGCTATATCTGAGCTATATTCAATGCACACATCATGAATGTTCTGTATTTGCAATATCTTTTTGTACTCAGTAAGATGTGTTTCACTCAAAGTGTGGTTTCACTACATCGTAATCAGTTTACCATCATGATTACCGGTAGCATTCAATAAAATAGATGAGTCCTAGTCAAATGATAAAGGTATACAGAAGGCCATTTGCAATCCAGAAATTGAATAATTCTAACTTCTAGTGGCTTTCTAAAAAGGCATTTGGTTTTGTTATACTTCTCTGGATTTTTGAAAAGCAAAGGGCTACATGTTGGTTTTTCAATACAAAGTTGGTTTCCACTGAATAATAGATTTATGAGCTTTCGCTGGCTTGAACATCATTACAGAGTAAAGTAAGAAAGAATGCAAGTAATAAATAAAGTAGTAAACATAATCACTACGTAAAATTGTTAACATACACTGTAAACTCTAGGGCACGAAATTTCACTTGAATTAGGCACGAAATTTAATCAACACAAGGCACGAGTAGCCACGAAGTTCATAGTACCGAGTTTGTGCCCATTGATTTTTCCTTCGATTTCATTGGATAAACAGATATTTGGTTTGGTGCCTATTAGTGCCTAGTGGCCCCTCGAGGCACTAGAAAGGCACTAACAAGGCGCTAACTGGCACGAAATTTCGGCTTCGTGCCTAAATCATTGCCCTACAGTTTACAGTGTAGGGTGAGTGAACAATGTTATTTGCTAATAGGATATCTATCACCAATAACAATAAAATGCAACAACAAACGGCTATAAACATGGTCGAAGCTGTTACTTGCAAGTCGTGCTTACCACGGCGACTCAAATTGAGCACCTTCCTGCTGATGCAAAAAGAGCAGCGCCCAGCAAATGAGCCATAGACCTTCCGACAGGCGTCTGACGCAAAAGTAGTCATTTCCTCTCAAATGTAGGCTGTCAGTTCCCTCGCATTCGAGATGCGTTGCTGTAATAGAGAGGGCGCCGTCCAGTTGATAGTAGGCTATGTGTTCTGGTTTTCGTTTCGCCGCAAGAAAGGAATAACATGTAGCTTCAGAACATCACCGTACCGGTCGCTGTTCATCGCTTGCTCACTGACTTATTCACACTCCCGTTCTCATGGAAGACAGCTTCGTCGAAAACACACAGGTGGAATTGAAGATAGTGCTCACGCTGTTGAGAAATTCATTGAGAAAATTCGATATGTCGGACGTGATCGTCATCAGAGAGTTCCTGGATGACACCTTTTCTTGTGAAGACAACGAACGACGCTACGAATTTTTGAAGTTGAAGCAATAAATTGGTGTCAATATTGACAATAATGTTCCGCTGGAAACTGCACTTACCAAAACTTTTAAGAGGGATTTTCTTCAGGTATATTTGCTTGCATCATTAGTTGACTCATTACTTGGAGTGAGTTTATAAGTAGGCATGAATGTTAGCCACGACGGGAAGAATCTCCTAAGAAAATCAATTTACCTAATCGATTCGAAGTTTTGTTTGTAAAGAAAAAATGGAAAACATATTTTACCACATCCTTCTGAACCAACTTTTTTTAAAATGATGTTATAGCAAGCATGATTATAGTCAGACTGAATGTGAAAATACAAGTACATGCAACGACGATCTAACGGTTTAAGATTGTTGAAGACTGAATAGTAGTAGTACCTACAAAGACAGGATAAATGAAGGACATGGAAGAGGAGAGCATCCAGTCATTGCACCGAGGCTATTTGGCTTTGCATCCGGAATCTGCTTGAACGTTTTGTAAATATGGCATCCAAGAAACTAAATCGAGCGAATTGACAGTTATCGTAATAAGTATCTCAAATGCGTAAGCGTTCAGTATGCGAAGATCACAGAACACATGAAAGTGACGTGAAACAAAAGCAAAAAACAACAACATTTGACCAAACTAAAAGCTGCTTGAAAGTTATTGTATACATGCAGGGAAGGTCTGTGCACACATCACTTCCACCACATTTCAATGATCAAAAGTACATACACGTATATCCAAAGACTGAATGAAGGAAGATACTGTTACACTTGGAACACATTAGTGACCACTTCGTGGCAAACGAGAACGATTTTGCGAATGAAGAGGACGGTCGTCATGAATTTCACAATTTTTGAAACATTTAATAGCACCTAGCAAGTGTAAGCGGTGGAGGATTGTCGCAATCACTTGATTTACCTGATGTTCTGTGTGCCTAATTTTGAAATCGCTACCGTCAAGTTTCGATGCAGCTGCGTTGAAATATAAACAAGGCACACACAATTAAGCAAGAGGCTAGAACTGATGAAATGACAAGCAGTGACAAGTTGCTTCACAGGAATGATAGGTTTTAATGTTCTGATCACGCAATCGCAGAGAGGCAACATCAAAAGGCCTCATGAAATATATGACTCCAAGTTAAATCGTAATACCACAAATGTTTCAGTTTGCTTCAAGTTCAGAGAATATCAGAATCACTCATCACAAAATAACACCAAAACCTCATGAACAATGAAACATTATCCGAACTTTTACATCTAATTTATCTGGAGACCATATTATTTCTATGTTTGCTGACAGATATTACTCTGTCAATGCGTGGCTCAATCTATTTCTATGCCCACTGACGATTTTAATTGGTCCTCTTGCCTTGCGACTGTCTGGTTTTCTTTTTAAATGAGTTCATCATCGATTTCATGTCCACAATTGTATATAAGCCTGTCCGTTTGTTGTATTATTGCCACTGATGATGGATGCCACGGTATTTGAAAAAGTAATGGCAATAAATCCCAACCTTCTAGCTTGTAAGATAGGTCAGTCTAATTCAAAACGTAATCACATGAAGGAAGTTATCACGTTAAAAAAGGGAATACTTAATACCTGAAAACAAACGTCTGTCGCAGCACGATTCTTTGTTAGTTTTTATATATTTAATTTTCATTTTTTATTTATTATTTTCAATATTGTATTATTGATTTGGTTTCTTTATTTGTGACAGAAATAACATCATAACATGCACGTGAGTGGCTGATTTTCAAAGTTGGCTGCTTATTCGTTCACGGACAATGGTTTGAGAGCAGACAGTGTGCACCATTTCATTAAGGCATACCACAAACAACTCTTCCCATCTGGAAAACGAGGACTGGGACGAGCGAGCTGTCTTATTATGCGTGCGATCCCAAAAGAACACCTATGATCTTGGACATTTTAACATACTCATTACAATCATAAGCAGCATGGAAAGCTTATCCCAATACAATATCTATTGTTTATATCCTCTTAAATTCAATGCAATTTTATGATCAAAAACCATTCATGAGTCAAAATCCATTATGATCATATGAAAAATTATATGGATTGTTTTCAGCTGTTTGACCCTACTTGCCTCAGGGGTTGTGCCCCTTCGGTTATTTCAATCTCACACTTGAACGACTAGCTGTTCGAAAGTCTCATCTTATTACTTTTCCTAACTTTTTGTTGAATTTATCTGAGTGGTAGCTGTTTGTTTGTAGACTCACTATTTTATCCAAGGGAGCCACATGAAAAAATTACGACCTTTTCCCTTCAACAGTTTAGGTTTTCACTTTTATTGATTAGATTTAGAGGTTTTAAATTGATTGGTAAGTTCTGCATTTTTCCAGTTGAGAAAATATGGTTGCGCAGTTGTGCTAATTAATCAAGTACTTTCCACCTCGCTATAATGACTGATATTACATATGTTCTATACACACGACTTATAAATCTCTCAATTGCTGACTGAATCGCACAATCATCCCTGGTATACGAGCGTATACCAATGTTGTTCAGAAAGATTTAATAATGTAATGGATAAATAGAACAACAAATTTAATTTATAAATTTGATACAAATTCAATTCCCAACTTTTACAAATTCATTACAGGATTGGAGAAGAAATACATTATATACATTGAATTTGAAAATGGCATTAATTGAATTTATTGAACTTGGAATGCAAAACTGACATCACCATCTGTATACGCAAAATGGATATGGGTGCACTATTACATAATGTCAAATAAAGCAACAGCTAGATCTTAGGTGACCTTGATGACTCCCCCTGCTTCACCAACGAGAAAAGCCGGATGTGAATGCGGCCTTCAAGAGTTATATCATCAGGTGGTGCACTACGATGTCCCATGAAGGCCAAAAGCAAGGAAGGTCCAAGTATTCAACCTTGTGGTATGCCAGAAGGCACACAAAAGCATGATCCGTGTGTAACATTGATCTTTAACTTCTGGGACTTATGATGCAAATAACAGTTTAGTCATTTAAGGAAGCCTCGACCAATATTGCTTTCCAGACGTTGATTCAAAAAATTGTTGTGACTCAATTGCTTTCGCAAAATCGAGACAAGAGTTTCTAGATATCATGACAAGACCTTGGTTCAAGCATTGGTCTGGTTAAACTTAGGACTTTTGAAATAGGCACTCTCTGCATTCTTGCTAAACATTCAACACAAAATGAATGAAAGTTGGATAAATAACAATTCGGTCGCATTGAAGAGCGGCTCCGTGCCTGATGTGGTTCCGAGCATAAGCAAGATTCATTTATTTATTTCATTTCATTTAAAAAGAGTCTTTTAAAAAATTTGGGAATTACAGGGATGACCGTAATTTGACGGAAATCTGTGAGGCCAGGAGCATGACACTTTGGTTAATTAAAAAAATTATTATGACATATAAAGATAGAACCATATTATTTCTCCTAAGAGGAAAATAGAAAAAATAAATTCGTTTTATTTTGAATAACCAACATTTGTAAGAGTACAAAACAATGAATTAGATAATTGGCATTTATCCAAGAGCGCTATGAGAAATCTGATGTACACATATACAGAATGTGATTTTAACGGTTTGTTCACCATAAATTTGATCAACATCACCGATAATGACCAATATAACGTTGCTTTCTGATGTGATATGTGGTATCTGAAAGGTCAAAATCCAATACTAATAAATTGAACAATTATCTATTGGGGAGCGTGATCCCCAAGAAGGAAGGCACGATGAATTCCTCAATGGAATTCAAAAGGTGAACGTTATCCAGCACAAACAATTAAGGTAGACATTTACAAAGGAAGAAGCCAAGATGCAAATGCCAAGTGAATTTGAAAACTATCAATTACATGTCGCTGAAATTGATTTTCATGGTAATAAGTGCAGAAGACAAGTAAAGTCAATGAACGTGAGAGTTCAACTGAGATCGACATTCATTTGTTGAAGACGCAGTCTGAGTTGAAGCATTTGTGCATCAAAAATATTCTCAAGAGAGAACAGAAGCAGACAATCGACTTTGTGACTGCAAATTGATAAAATTCCTTTCAGTTCGGAAAATTAGACCCTAGACAACAAATTTTATCAAATTCCAAACTGAAAACAGAAACAGCAAGCGGTAATGATTGTCTAATAGTTCGTCAGGTCTGAAATAATAAGGCCATGATCTTTATAATCATTGCTTGGCTTGATCTACTTATCTGAAACTGTCCCACGCTTTGGTGAATAGAAGACAATGGGTGACAAAGTTAAGCGCGCCAAGTAGCGGTCAGTGTGCGATCAAATCTAATAATTATGTTGATGCGTAGGTTGCCCAGACCGTTATTATCTGAATCATGATACTTCACGAGTAGAACGATTATTCATTAATAGTCAAGCAGTCCGACCACAGAATTAGATTGTTTAATCGTATCACTTTGCTAGAAGTGCAAGCTGATTCAAAACAATGGCACATGAAGGAACTTATTAAGTGGGCAAAAAGAATTTCTCAATGCCCTGCAGAGATAGGAAAAATAGTCGTGCGTCGCTTGCGGATTGCTCTGAATTCCTTCAAAATGCTCCGATCGCCACGACTCCTTCAGATTCGAAGAATTCAGATCATTGTGCAAAAGTTTTCTCGATAATGTTGGGCCCTCCGATCATTTTAAAAAAAGTTAGCAGGCTCATGAAAAAACGTTCGAAACTTGTCATTGAATGCGTCTCTTTGCTGTGTGATCCGGTTGATAACAGTCACTGAAACTTTGTAAAATTTGGCGTATTTAATGTTGAACTGGCTGCTCATTGTTCGATTGCTATGGTATTTAGTCAGGAGATTGTGACATTTCATTTACGTTACATGTTCCAATGCTTCCCTTCTAGTCAAACGTGAGTCAGCCAATCAGTCAGTGAGTCAGTGAATGACTCAGTGAGTGAGTCAATCAATCAGTCAGTCAGTGAGTCAGCGAGTGAGCGAGGTCGGGCAGGAAGGTAAGAGCATGGATGAAACAAGGGATCATGATACTGGGATATTCAAAGCAACCAGCATGTGCATATTGCAAGCACCTCCTGATCTAAGTGCATTGGTCGACATAAAGATCCTTTCTTTCCCTAGTAACTGAATGCTTGATTCGGGGCCGCGACCCAAGATACTGGATATAAAGAAAAGAAAGAAAGAAAAAATATATATTTACGAATTGAAAATCACAAAATGAAACAGAATTAAATAGGTTGGAATACATGTAAGGTCGGACAGGTCGATGAAAATCAAAGATGCAAGCACAGTATAACAATATGAAGACACGCTGTGAATTGGATCAGCAGCAAGAATAAATATGTAACGCTTCTTCATGTATTAAATATTTGATTCACAGCTGTGGTCAGAACATTCCACAACCGCAATAGTATATTAATATGTTTAAGCAAACAGCTAAACAAATAAATTTAGTTAGCCGTTGCTATAAACCTAGACGTAGAGCCCAGCTATAATGGATGCATGTGGTTGACCGGATAACTGCAGAATATGCGCGGTCTAACTACAGGCCGCTATACCACATGCAAGAACTTGCTAAGTAAGAAAAAAGAAATTCTTAATACACAACTAGGATAGGAAAATAGCCACTCATCGCTTGTGGATTGCTGTGAATTCCTTAGAAATGCTCTGATCGCCACGATTTCTTCTGATTCGAAGAATTTAGATCATGGTGCACAAGGTTTGTCGATAAAGTTAGTACTTCCGATCATTGTTGAAAAGATAGCAGGCGCAGGAAAAAACGTTCATAAACTTCTCTGTAGGACTTGACATAGCAAATGTGAGGGAGAAGCAGACACTGCTAAGTTCTCCACAGAAGTTTATGAATCCCTTTTCCTGCGCCTGTTGTCATTTTCAGGACTCACGTTTTTATCCACCGGTCAACAGTCACTGAAACTTCGCACAATCTTGAGTGTTTATTGTTGAGCTGGCTGCTCATTGTTCGATGGATGTGTCATCAGATTGTGCGAATTCATCAGCATTACGTGTGAGCTACGAAAATTCCCTTCTGGACAAACAGAAGAAGAGACGACCTGCCTGATTCAGTGGTGCCAGTCAACACTAGCTTCAATTTTAAAGTTACGTCTATATTTCTTGTTATTATTGAAATTTTTTCTACTTCATACTACTTGGAAGCATCCACAATTTTTGCTGTTAGAAGCTTGGCCATCACACAAGACTTGAGATATTCGAAAATCCGAAAAGAAAGTTGATTAACGAAATGCAAATACCCTGCATGTAAGTACATGTGGAAGTTGGATTGAACTCACTCATGTTTTCAGGGAATATTGAGATGTGCGCATCCTGCATGTCATCTCCAACTAAGAATTGATTTCTCCTGTCACGGGAAAGTTTGCAACACTGCACTATCATTTTTCCTGCCTATCACATGTTTATGACACTTCACCTTTTCTGAAATGTTTGCTGCTAATGCTCGTCTTATCTCTTAATACAACATTCAGTCAAATATCCTTGGAATCCGAGTTTCCATACTCAGCGAAGTGGAAATGAAACTTCGCATAGAGATAGAAGGAAAGAGAATGGACGTGCGGTGATTGACGAATGCTTATCTCACTATGTGAGAATTTACTTTTAATATCGCTGTCTCACAATCAGAGTGGGAACCCAGCAGGGCTTGAAAATTAGAAACCAAGAAAGGGCCCGAGCCTTGAACCTACGGGGGTCTGCAATTCTTTCCCCATGTCGCATCTTCGATGTAATCCTCGAAAAACTAATCCGGCAGACTTGCGATTAGCTTTAGCGGATGTCAAAACTTTCCCCCAAAAGTCACTAGATTTGACCAATTAGTATCTATTCTATCTACTAAGCAACTAGCAGCTATTGTTGGTCACAAAGCAAGAGTTTCTTTTGATCGAAAAGCGTCTTTTGATCATTCAGTTAGGCTAATTTAACTTTTCAGTTATCCTGTGCACACATGCTCAATCAATGACGTTTCATGAGCATCGAGCGGGTAATCAAATAGGAAAATTGTGATGTGTAACCTATCAAGCACTCAACGATTTCGCATAGTACAAGGAAATGTGTACACTACGTAATCATTCTGCAACATTCTTCATTACAATTTGTATAACAGGGTACCGGAATGTATTCATCTTTATACACTGTAAACTCTAGGGCACGAAATTACGCTTGAATTAGGCACGAAATTTAGGCATCAATTCTAACCAACACAAGGCACGAGTAGGCACGAATGTCATACGTGGCGCCTACTGCGCCTCGAGACACTAGAAAGGCACTAACTAGGCGCTAACTGGCACGAAATTTCGGTTTCGTGCCTAAATTAGTCCCCTACAGTTTGCAGTGTAGGATGTTACATGAAGATAACTATTACCATAAATTGGTGCATTGCATTCAGCCAATTTGGTACTGTAAATAACGATCATAATGGTGATTTATTTCCGAAGTTCGGTCAAATTTCAAAAACAATAATAATAACTTTTCTAAGCATCATAAAGAATATTGATGTTTCCTACATTGAAAAGCAAATGGAATTATTGAAGACTTTGAATTTCTTGGGGTTGAGCATAAAGATTTGAGCTGAAATAATCATCCAACTGAGTATCTCTCCAAAACGGCGAGTCAGCGATTCTATGCGTTTTCGACCGTTATGGCCACATCTTTCAAGCTTCACTATTGCTGTATTCGCTGTGTTGGGGTACGCGTACAGAGTATTCGTCGGATTAATAATAGTATAGATCATCTTCTGTCCTCATGCGAATCGACAAACATAGAATCATCAAATGATGTCGTAGACGATATGTCTGTGAAAAAGAAGAGATAATCAACCAAAGGTACAATATAAGCAAGAAAATGTTTCGGGAAATAGAAAACAATGATGTGCATATTTTAAAAGACAGTCACGGCAAAAAGTCAGTCCGGTACCATTGCCATTCCATTCTGCAGAACTGGAGGGTCCACACTTCCTTTATGCCGTTTCCTTCTTCCCTTATGAACAAGTGAATTTCTTGTGCTACTATACTTCCTTGTGATTTACTTAATGATATTTTCCTTGAATGGTTTGGTCTTGCAGGAGATTATTGAAGCAGTCTCGGATGCAGTGACACCATCCAGGTATGTAACGGGAATTGACTTTGTGTCGAGTGGTCAAACAAAGAGACGAAATCTCCTCGTGTGTCTCGATTTGCTCCGCGGAAGTGGGAAGCTCGAGTGGATAGACAACTGCCAGATGAATTATCCTTATCTGACCAACGGCCTGACCTAGTGTTGATCGATGCGGTAGGGAGGAGAATGATTATGGGCGAACAACCGTTCCCTGGGAAGAGAACGTTGAGGATGTCCATAAGAGGAAAGCTGCCAAATATGTAGAACTTGTCGAAGGGATTCTGAAGCAAGGGTGGAAATGTGAGCTCATGCCCTTTGAAGTGGGATGCCGCGGTTTCGTTGCTAAATCGGTGAGGAAATGTTTTGCTATAGCCGGTGATAAAAACGTAAAGATTACCATCAATAAGTCGAGTGCAAAGGCGGAGGAAGGTAGCAGCTATACGTTAAGGACCTGGGCGCAACGAGCTGTTGCGGACCCACCATCTTGAGAGATAGTGAGCTTAATGGGTCGAATTCTCGGTGAAGGATGGCGCCCAGCTGATGACTCATGTCCCTTTTTGGGTGCAGCAGTTGCTGTTTCACATAAAAATTTACTTTGAACGCGAGCTTGATCTACATGCTTTGTAAAATCGATCATTACTTGTTTCAAAAAACACTAAGTTACTTAATTTTAAAAGGATGAGTCAAAAATCGACCACTTTAAATTCTAAATTGCTATTTGTAGTACGAAAATGAGAGGGAAAGAGCAAATGAATCTAAAACCATAACAAAGTTGGCACTTGACACAAAGTGAGCACCAAGAAGTTCAAGTGATTCAGAGCGACGCTTCAGCCGTTAGCCAGTATATAGCATGTCTCGTTTCCTCATTTTCTAATTATGGTATTCATTTTCATTAACTCACTCATCTGTTGCATGTAACAATTCAAAAGTAAAAATCACCGACTTTTATCCAATCCTCAATTAATGATCGACGGAATGTGAGTAGAGAAAAAAGAGATTGATTTTTTCAAGGAATGTTGGAATGTTTTTAATGGAATGTTGAACATCTTCCTCTGAGAGTAATCATTCCAATGCAACTGAAGTGTGTAACTTCAAATGCCTATAGAAGGGGAGCACGACACAAGGAGTCAGGATTGATTTTGAAAAAGACGTAGTAGACAACAGGATTGGTACTGGCCGCTATAAACCCGGTCGGATACAACCGTCGAAGATAATTTCCGAGGTATGCACTATTCAATGTCTATGCCGTGACAGATGATCCCATAGATTAAGTATATTAGGTAGAGTAGCAACTCAGCATTGATTAAATCCCCAATGTGCATGCAGTTTCGATTTTATTAAATGAACTCGAGTTGTGACTCAGTACCACATATGAGATATGCAACTTTTGCAGTTTTGGAGAAATTACTACGGAATTGACTGATCATGATAATAGTGTTCTACACACAGAATTAGATTCATCTGCGCGCGCTTCGGTTCCTAGAAAGGAAAACCTAACCTAAATATTGAAATGGCACATCACAGAATTAGACAACTTGCTCCTTCTCGAATGGATAATTCGGGTATCACTTGCTATTGGAAATGGCAAACAATAAGCTGTTAGCAGAGGACACCACAGCCAGTGAGAGATGCGTGCGTGCTGTGATATCACTTCGCACACACCAAAACACACATCCCTGTCTTGGCTTCGATTCAATGTATGCACTATACAGTGAGCAATGCCGAGGAGAGGATGTGAAACCATCAAGTGAACTAATTTTCCTACGCCTGCAACTTTTTTTAATAATGATCGGAAGGGCCAACATTATGGAGAAAACTTGTGCGCAATGATCTGAATTCTTCGAATCTGAAGGAATTTTGGCAATCGAAACACTTTGCTGGAACTCATATTAATCCGCAAGCGACGCAGAACTTTTTTCCTATCTCTGTAAGGTATTAGGAATTCCTTTTTGCCCACTTAATAGGTTCCTCAATGTGCCGTCCACTTTGCACTAATCACACTTCTAGCAAACTGAAGCAGATAGACAAAATATCTAATTCTGTGGTTTTACAAAGTCTACCCTACGTGTCATGTCAACATTTGAGAAGCAATATAATTTGTCATATTAACAACTTGATGCTCACAAAGCCTGTCACTAAGAGCACAACATCATAATTAAAGACAGAGATCATAATTGACTTCAAAAGATTAGTAAATAGGTACAAATTGCTACTCAGGTTCAAAAAATGAAACATAAATTTAGAGAATCATAAAATTATGCCGATGAAAATTGAATTAAAAACTTAAATTTTCAGCCACAGAAGCACAATAATATCTTAACTTCTCCATGAAGTTTTGCATTTTAATGTGGTTCATGAAACTTGCTTGATAATCAAATCAATCTCTGCTTAATTAGGATACCTGTTGGTAAGTGCCTTTTCCTTTTGATATTTATAAGTTTCATACTACTTATATAGTGGCTTCACGTCGGTAGTATATAAACAGACAAACAATTTGGAAAAATTGCGCTTTTCAAAAATTGTTTAAGAGACTGCAGGAGCGCAATCTCGGCAAAAAGTTGAATATTTTCATATAAAAATTCTTACTGCATACAGTCACTTCTTTGAGTCGACACTCTACCTACTATACACTGACTCTATGGTAAGGTTTATGTATATCTATGAATATCTCGACATAGCGGAGTCATTCCTCGGGGCATTGAGAGTATTGACATCAAATTCGCCGCCAATAGAATTGGCCATTCCTAAGTGAATGTCTATGAAATGTAGGCATGATATTGCAGATTGTGTAGCGTCCAGCTGTCTGAAAGCAGATGGCGGTCAGGATGAGATCTATAGAAGTCAAATTTCTATGGCTAGAAATTAAACCTCGCCCCAGAGGGAGGCGTTTTTCTCCGCTCCCCTGGTGATTTTTTTGCATCTTTTAAATCAAGCAAGCTGATAGCATTCCTAGTAGCTTACTTTCTACGTATTATGCAATTTTTGACTGAAGAAAGATAAGTTTGGCGCTATAGACACATTTGTCGTGAGATCTGTTTGAAAATTTTCATGTTTGGAATAGTTTAGCTGATTTCTGTGTATTCACTTCTAATGTATATTGCCGCATCAATTCTTGATGTAATAAGTTGAGATTATATAAATCATTCAATGGAATTCAAGTTTCAAATATGATTTTACACTATTTTTGTACTTTTTGTTCTGCATCTTATCATCAATTATATTGAAGATCTTCAGAATCATGTTGCTTTTAGGCTCACTGTCTCGATAAAAGTTCATCGAATTGGTTTGTTTCTTCACCTGCAGAAACTAAATGCTAAAATGTGCGATATCAGTCATATTTTAGTTAAACTAAAAGTTTGAATTACTTGACCTTCGACCTCATCTTATACAGTGATGCAATCTCAGAGCGACTAATAATCATCATTTTATTAACCACCATGACCAGATTTTTCGATCAGTTTATGGATTATAATTTTTTGCTGTTATTTTCCATTTAAAGTTGTAATTTCTATTATAATGGAAATTTGTTAAAATTTGGCGTTTTTGACTTTTGAACTTCGCCTCAGTCCACGGATTTTACAAATAATGCTGCTTCTATGAATCCCCTTTCAATGATGAGTGGTTTGGAAAAATATTTTCGGATATCAGCAGGGGAGAGCGCACCCCCCCCACAGTGGGGCGCGGTCGGAAAAATACCCCAGTTGGACGAGAGAATAGAATAATTCTTTATTTGGTTCACTTGTTTGCATGCGGTGAACTCTACAAACTGCGATGAAATTACGGAAAAGATAATGGTCACAGAGGAGAAAGAAAGAAAAAAGAAAAAAAAGAAAAATTTATTCAAGCAGAAAATTATTTACAAAAACGAATAAAAGAGTTCTGAAAGCGCTTGGTTCTTGCACGGGGCGAAAGTTCAGTGAACATTGTGTCTAAATGCTAAACGTGCTATGACATATCATGACGTCAGAGCGACAGTGAACATTCTATCCAAAGTGCTTATGTACTTACTTTGATTCTACCAAACTAAGGAGGACTTAAAGAACACACCATTGAAAGAAGTGAATGAGAAGATATTGGAAAATACATTAAGTGCAAATCACCTTATGGAATCCACTCGCAGAAGCTAATAAAGATTATAGACTATTTCTCCGATAAAGAACGTGATTTAGACGTAAATGCCCAATAATCATCATTTTGTTAACCACATTGACCAGATCTTTCGATCAGTGGATGGTTTATAATTTTTTGCTGCTATTTTCCATTTCAAGTTATAATTTCTATTATAATGGAAATTTGTTAAAATTTGGCTTTTTTTGCCTTTGACACAGGGGCAGGGATGACTTTAAAGAATGAAAATAATGCTGCTTTTCTGAATCCTCTTCCAGTGCCCCTTCGATTGATGAGTTGTTTGGCAAAATTGATGCAATAGTTCGGAAGACCAGCCGCCAGTGTGTCGAGGGTGAATCCAAAGTTTGAGTGTCATCAGAGTATGAACAGATTCCGGGCTTGCCCTCACTCCCCACGTAATGACACCCAGACATTTATGTTATTGTAATACACTGCAGCAGCAAGCATTCTGAGACCTTATCATGCTGTCAGATAATCATATTGAAACAACTAATCCATATATGTTTTCAATCAGCACATCCTGGAGAAACAGGAAAGAACATTCAGCTGAATGTCAGCCTTGATTACCCATGGGATCATAGTTCCCAAATTAGATTAGTTTCATGATTCTTATGACACTTAGGGATCGATGAAGGCGAACACGGTTACCCTTTTAATAAATATTCATATAAGTGCAATCCAACAAAATACTAAACTCTCAAACTCTTATCATTTCAATTATGTTCTGTATGTCTATGTTTCGGAAGAATCTACCAAACAGCGAGGATTCGAAGCAATTGGACTGCTTTGGGCTTCCACTGCAACTTGTAGGCCCACTAGGAACGCGAAACTAAACATCAACAAGACTCTTGATTTCTGCGTCAAAACCGTCACCTTTGTTTTATTCGCAAGTAATTAGAACTGAGATGCATGCGCGTTCTAGTTTTGACACAATTAAGGACACAAGCCTAACATCTCACGCGGTAGGGCATGAACATACATATAGGCATGTATGAACCGTGATAGAGAAAAAAGATTGTCTTTTAACTCAGTAATTTAGTAGAGAAGACAAGCCATCCAAGCCTCGATCACGCCTACGGCCACAGGTAACATCAGAGACGAAAGTGAAGTAGGCTACTAGCTTGATTGAGAACACTACCTCTTACCCTAGCGTCAATCGTGTGTGATGGTACATATTAAAATGGAAAGTGTACTCACATTTTTTGGAGAAGGATGGGGATTTACCTGCCTGGTGATTTATCAATGCAAGATTTTCTTTGTTGTTTTCAAACCAAGTATTGCCAAGTATTAATTCAAAATTATGTATAGTTGATAAACTTTCATTGAAAATGATTGATAATTGATACAGCAATGATCACTAGAAATACGTTCAGGTAAGCCTATAATGATCTATGATGTAAGTGATGTAACTATAGGCTTATATGCTTGTCACCCGAAGTCGGAGTCCTATCAAAATGACAATACTCAGTATGCCTGGTACTAGCATGCACCAATTGTGTGGTGTGAATTGATCAGAAGGCTCTGGGACACCGGTTTTGCAGGTATTAAAATGGTCCGATAAAAATAGGGTTAAGTCTATATTTGTTATTGCCAATGCTGAAACGTTTCATGTCAAACATATTTTTCTTCCTGAAAATTCTACTTGGCACTAAAGCTTGTAGCACAACTTGCACTTTTAGTTCATTTGAATTTTAAACGTTAACTTGAGTTGTATTCAATTACAAGTCAACATTATCAACATAGTTGACCAGTTTGGGAGTCAGGCGATGCATTTTACAGGTTAGTTAAAAGGGTTTCTGACTCTGTTTAATATAATACTGATATAATTTATTGGTCAAATGTAAACAGTAGTAAGTTACACTTCGCTCAGCGTGACTGGCCTTCGGCGTCCAGCGCCTTCTTAACGGTCGATTGTCAAACGGCCTCGTCACGCTGTGCGAAGTGTAACTCATCGAGTCAGAAACTCTCTTAACTGATCTGTAAAATGAATATTATCAGCGGACTTTTTAAATACTCACTCCTTATGGTTAATCATCTCGACGTCATATCTAGAAATCAAAAGAATTTAGTTGCTAAAATTCGGCAATGCGTCAAAATATGAGATAGGCTAAGTAACTATTGGGGATTCAAATGTATTCCTATCTATAGTGTGGTCCATTTCTATGGTTAGTAGAATATTGATACAAAGTTGATTTGACATAGAAATCAATTGATCATGGCTGAAAAAGATGGCGTATTTGTCGCCACTTAAAATACATTAGAGTAATGGGGAGTTTCCACACTTGATATTCACACACTCGTATATAAACACTTTGGTGTACAGCGGTTTTCGTGAAGTTGTAGCAAATGTTTTGTGAAATATTGAGGGGCCAGTGATGTTAAGGACAAGAAGAATTTGGAGTCCATATTTTTATATCGCATCCATCATGTTTTGCCAGCAATGAGATAAAACAACATTATCCTCAATCTCTGAGGAATAACTTTTGCATGACAAATCGAACAACTTTCTGTCCATTTTTGGCTGAAACGTCAGGCATTAGGACTCATTAGATCTTTCCATGAATGGAAGCTCTTATGAAAATTAAGGTGAAGCAGCGTTCTCATTCTTCCGTGTGAACTCAGGAGGTCAGGTGACGAGATTTTCCACACCTCTTGATTACAGTGTAACACGATGAATTTGAAGTAAATAAGGTAAAGGTGAATGATCTCTTGACAGTGAACTCATTTAGATAAACATGTGGTGTCCAGGGCTAGGATCGGTTAACCGGTTAACCGGTGAACCGGTTGCACTTTCTCTTAACCGGTTAAAATCGGTTACGACGTTTCATTAGATTTAACGTGTACTACACTACGTGTATGATGAAATCCGATTGAACTAAAGATTTTACACTGGTTTCATGGAGTAGTGGTTGCTCATTCATCCTCATCCACAATCCATTCAAACTCATTCATTACAATTCGCAATCCTTTAGTCGTGCTGCTACGTACACATGGTCAGTATATTTCAACAATTTTATTAGGTTGATGTACAATAAGATTATGTTGACATTTGTATTTTCAATTTGATGTAATCTAAGTAACATCAGTCCATTTAATACTTATAGTGGGCCTATGCATAGAGTGACCTATTTAACTGCGGAAAGTCTTACACCATTTGTAGTTTTAACCTAAAAAGTGGTGAATAGGATAAGTTAGCAATAATAACACACAGACGACATCGCATAGGCTATATATGCCAATAAAAACTAACTCACTTTGAATTGAGTTGGCAAAGAATATAGGGCCTACATGTAGCCGTAGGTGTCACTTGCAAAATCGGTTTCTATTGAAACAACCACTTTGGAAATAACATTCGTAAATTTGGAGATGTAAGCTTACTTATCAAGTGGACAATAGGATAGATAGGTTTATTAAGCAGGATTCATACAGAAGCACTGACTATTATACTAGTAGAAATAGTAGAAACCAAAACTAGTACGCTAACGATTGAAACATAGCGAGTAATAAAAATGAAATAATAATAGGCATTTTTTGGAAGGAATGACAACCGTCCTTTACAGCTACAATCATCGTTCATACAATGAATTGCAAGCGATCCCTGAAGTTATCGATGATCCAGTTGACGTATCCAGTGGATTATCCAAATCAGCCAGACTGTTAATGATATGGTTAAACTTCAGAGTATCGAAGACTTTTGAATAGTCGTAGGCAGCAACCACAACATTATCAATTGAACTATCATCTAAACGTGAAGTTCTGTATTCATGCAATGAAATCACAGCACTGCAAATGGAGGAATTAGGTCAAAACCCAAAGTGGCAAGGTCCGTAGTTTTTGATAAACCTTGACAACTAAATAAATAACGGGAATCCTCCTCTAACCGATTTTAACCGATTAACCGATTTTAACCGGTCCTAGCCCTGGTGGTGTCGTCTTTATTATTCTGACCATTATTAAATCAAATACTTACAGTGAATTAGTTGCCCACGCGCATTTATCTGCTGCATTTTGACACTTGAATGTGAGAAATCGCCATTTGAATCTTTAAATGCTCACACTCATGTTTGTGCTCAAAGAAAGTGCATGTCGACGAGAAGTATTTTGTTGAAATACAACAGCCGACTTTTCACAGTCACGGTGACTGCATCCTCAGGGCTGACTGACATGAAAGATACACGACAAAGTGAGTGGAACTTCACAGTCGCCTACTGTCAGTGCATCAAGACCATAGAGATGAAACACAAGACATGATAGGACGATTTTAAGAAGACAAAATTGAATGCTGTGCAATAAAAATACAAAAGCGCAAAAAATTACTTGTACATCCGATGCTAGACAGCGGTAATACCCAGTTCACGGCCGTTCAAAAATCATGCATTTAAAATATATCGATTTTGATAGCAAGGGTCTGCGCATGTCCTTTCATGTCTTGTGTTTCATCTCTACGATATTAATGCACTGACGTGTGGCGAGTGATAAGCTCTACCAACCGTGTCGTGTACCGTCCATGTCACTCGGCCCTGAGGATGGCTATAAAGAATTGACTGTTGTATTTCAACAATACTTTATCACCTCGTCGACACCTCGTCTTACGACGAACAACCTGATCAGATGTTCGTGTGCATTGCGAGGGATCAACATTAAAAAGCACTTTTAAACTGGTTTTAGTAAAATGAATCATGGTTCTTGTTCTTATTGCTGCAAGCATTTTCCATTGATTCCTCTCAATTGAACAATCTATAGATTGATAACTTCGAAGTCTGTTTTGACGCATAAAGTAGAGCAATATCCATTTCGTGCTATTCGCGATATTAATGCATCATATGCTTATATCATACTACTTACATTTGTCATGAGAGGTTCAATTTCTTGTAGGTTTCTGAGCCTCTGCATCCTTCTACTTAAGAGAACAATAGGATACCTGGTTCATTTTGAAAGGATGCTTTTGAACAATTTCATTAAAGGAATATTTAGAATTACGACACATTATTCAGAGTTCAAGTTTAAAAGCGCAGTTTAAAAGTAAACTTTGAAGCAGTGTTTGGAAGGAGGCAGTTCAGAACACCTTCATCTATTTGTCTCTGTTTTTTATCTTTGTCTATTTGACAATGCAACTGATCAATTGAATTGTGATGTATAATCATAAATCTATCGAATCCGTCTTCACGGGAGCATTTCTCCATAGTATCACTACAACTGGATTTGGAACAGGTAACTAACCGATATAGAAATCATATATAATGTAGATTATTCTTATTTTTACATTTCAGGGAAAGAACTTGAGAAGACTCTTCCTAAAAGAAATTGACCGGACCCATGTGGAGCCTCTCATTTAGAGACGTATTACGAGACCACAGCTGCAGCTCCAGGTCAGACGCACAATAAGGCAAGTTGGAGCTCCTTCAGAAGATCGGCATCAGAATACTCCACCAGGGATGCGGAGTCGGAGTCCCGGAGTCCTATCATTTTTGCTGGAGCCGGAGTCGGATTCCGGCCTATAACTAGACTCGAAATAACATAATACAAGCAAATTATTTATCCTCGTGCATAGCTGTCATTGTCTTGATGTCAACTTCCTCCGTTAAACAAAAGTACAGAGACACCAATGCATGCAAACTTATAATAGTTGAGGGAATGAACCGTGATAGTGAAAAAAGGATTGTCTTTTCACTCGGTGATTTAGTAGAGAGACAAGCCTTCCTAGCCTCGATCACATATACGCACCAAAGTCATATCAGAGACAAAAATGAAAATACTAGCTTGTTTGAGAACATTGTCTCTTACCCTCACGGTAACCGTGTGTGATGTCTACTCCAAAGCGCATATTAAATGGGGGAAATGGGGGATTTTCCTGCTGGTGGAGACTGCAGAAAAACCGTATGAACCACACATCAAGAAGATGGGAGGAGCACAGTCGTATGCAAAGACTATGGATTATGTAAAGACTGAAAACTCGACTGAAAATTGGAAACATTTGATATCTACGATGAGGACTAATCAACATAGATATTTCCCTATCTTACAATGTTTAACAATTGTCCGATATCTTCGTTGAGGAGTGAAGTGTTGTTTCCACTTCTCATACATTGAGAGATAGGATAGTTTCCGGTCTTTATATAATCCATAGTCTTTGGTCGTATGCATCCAACTTAAAGCGACATTTGATAAACTTTCATCGAAAATGATTGATAATTGATACAGCAATGATCACTAGAAATAGGTTCAGATAAGCCTATAATGACCTATGACGTAGGTTACCAGTTTTTTCAAAAAACTAGGCCACCCGGAGATAGGACTCCGCATCCCTGTATTCCACCCTTCCAAGAGCGAGGTAGATATCGCTTGTGTGAAGAAGGACGCCACATTCGTTTGCGCTGTGCAGTATGTGATCGGCTCGTTTGCAAAGACCATTTGTATAGTCTTAGTAGAAGGGTTACATGTCCCGGTTCCCGATGAACGAACGTATAACATTCAAGATCAGATGCTTATGACATATAGGACATTACTTGAGCTAGTCTGTGTACATTTATCAGAAATTGAATTTCCCTGCCGCTTTCTTCGATCATCTGGAAACCGCTTCTCATTGAAATTACTTGCCAAAAAATGCCCCGTTGAAGTCGCGCGTTTTGCTTCTAGAGAACTTATGTGGAGAACTTTGTGATGACTTCTTGCAATTTGTGACTCAAGCATCGCTGTGAACTCTTTTGGGCACAGTGCTGTATAAATTTGTCAGAATAAATAAATGAATAAATAAATAAAGGCCTTATCTTACTCCTGCCCACACCAGGCTCTGGAACACATCGATTACCCGGGGGGATGGCGATTCGCCCCACATTTCTGAATTATTGCTCTGAATGACATAAATGAAGTTCTCTGTTCAACATATTTCGTTGGTGAACTTTCCAATAGAAGCATTCATTTTTTCATATTTGTCGTATAATTGGCAATTTAATATTTAAAATCACCACTGGAGAGATGGTCTTGCAATATTTTTGAAATTTGCCTGCAAATATCCTTTAACTCAATTGAATCCAGGTTATTTTGGTCATTGAAAACCAACTCCGTCATCTTGTTTCTATTATTAACAATTGAAAAATGTGAATTGAAATTGATTTCTTGAACATCTGCTAGAAATGCATGATAGATGACTTTGAGAACGATGGCAGCAGCCCTGTCAGTTCAAATCACAATATAGACAGTGTCAACAATTTATTCTTATAATTAATTATTCAATTACATGAACTATTATTCAACTTCCAATCACAACAATCATCAATATTAAATTTTAAGACTATAGTTATATAGATACGATACGCAACGATAAAAGAAAAACTTTAAACTTACAGTTGACTTCTTAATGCTGAATTCACTTCAATTCGATCGGACTCACTTATACCAAAATAATATCATAAATATCAGTGTCACTTATGCCGTCAATCTTCAATCGCGCTCGCTGATGTGTTGCGTATAGGCTTCTGTGTTGTTGTTCGCTGACAGGCTGGTTGAATTGTTACTTCTGTAGTTATGTTACACCGCGAGAGCCCGGAGTTCTTCTAACGGCTACTGAAAATGACGTATTGTTGTTGTTGGCAGTTGTTGTTCTGTCAATTTCTCATCGTTTTTAATTTATACAAATTTTTGAGACTTGATGATAAAAGCACTTTCTTTTGAAAATTGAAAGAGTTTCCTTAAATCTCTGCTCGTTAGCTTTCGACCCGACTACATTTCGTTCTTATCACGGAAAATTTAATTTCCTTTTTTAACATGGACCATTAATCAGTTTTCATGATATCATTTATATCGTCGTTTTTTGTCATCAACAATCACGTTATTCGCACACTGAATTTCTTCTGTCAGTTTATTAATAGATTTATTCGCATCTCATCTCTCTCTCTCAGTCTCACTCAGCGTTTGATTCTTTGCTGACCGTTAACTTTCTTTTCATTTTTCACGAGATATTGAATATTGATATTGTTCTGTTAGATAGTTGATGTTTTATTGAATTGATAAAGACGTAGTCGAAAACTCTTCAATATATCTTTTTATTGACCTTCTCTTCGTTTTAAAAATGAAATATAACATTAACATGGATTTTTGAGGGCAACAATGACGGACATCTGAGGGCGCGTAAGCGCCTGAAAATGTCCTACATTGTGTAGTCTATATGTTCGTATATCTTCCTTAGTTAAAATACTAAACCACTATATGCCGGTTTGGCATATTGCAGTTCAGAATAAAGAACGTAGATATATGAAAAACATTTTAATCATTCCATTTAAGTCCAAATTTGAATTAGAATTCTATGATGTTGAACAGCAATATGCTTCGTGGGTATATTGCGGTTCAATAGTAGCATATTGCAGTTCAGTTACATAGAAAACCGAAACACAATGATATTACAGTTTAGACATCGGAACCGCAATAAGCTATGGCTTCGTGCCTGACGGCCGTCAGTCTCATAGCATGTTGCGGTTCAGCTGTCTAAACTGCAATATCACATTGTAAGCGCCAGAAAATGTCCTACATTGTCGCCCGAAGAAATCTATGTTAATAATATTGTGTGTCAATTGAAATGAACTGGGCACCAATGGTATGAATACACATGTAAATATACGATGATTGAGATTTCAAAAATGTCTTTCACATACATACATAGATAGAGATATCATCATTACGGGATACATTGTTGCCTTCCCTTTTCCACATTGTACGATAGCTCAATTACGCATAATAAGTATTCTATGAAGCCAGAAAGACAAGAAAATGCAGAAATCCGAGGCTGCGAAGCGATTTTCTTGCCCTCTGGATTCACAGAATAACTTATCCTCGAACTCTATGCAAATTTCCTATAACCAATGTGATTATACGAATATTTCTATGAAAATTTATCTTGCTCTCCGAGAAGGACAAGGATATCATGGCAGTTTACTTTCAAATAATATTCAGAGAGCAAGTCATCATATCTATAACATGTAGATATTGCAGGGCCACCAAATGATAGCGCATTATTTGTGTTTCTATGGCTAAGACATTGAGATTTGAAATTTGATACATCACATCCTCATCGACTTGCTTATACACTTGCTTATATTCTTATTCCGTTCAACATCGTTGCGAGTTGCAAATCTGATCTAAGACCAGGAATATACGTCCATACTCGAAAATTTAGATGCAATGGACTGGAACTAAAAAAAGAAATGTTCATAAAGAATTCATAACGCTTGGGGAAAGGTGTATTGCGAATTATCATACAAGACGAATTTCAAATCTGGCCCAGTTAATAAAACTGAAGTAGTGCAATACCTGGAGGAGATTCTTACCGGTAAAAAGATAAGGCCTACTTACCTATGTCAGTGGATGTGTTATCAAGAAAATTCAACAATCGTGGAAGTGGCGGAAGCAGTCAGTACCGGTCATGCAATACAATACTATAAAAAATATACTACTAATTCATCAAAGCTCCAATATTGTCAAATAATTAGCAGAATATGCGATGAACTATTTATTTTCTTTTCAGCTGACCCGCATTCGACACAAATATTACTGCAGACATAATTTTATGGGCTTTACGATTTCCCAGTATTTAGCACATGCTGCATTTGCAGACTACAGTCATACTAATGCCTTGTATCATTCCAATGCAGATGACTGAGTCCATCATTAATTGGACTTAAAATTTAGTTTTCTGAATTACAATGCGTTTTACTCCATTGAGATGTGGATGACTGAGTCCATCACTAATTGTGCTTCAAATTTAGTTTTCTGAATTACAATGCGTTTTACTCCATTGAGATGTGGATGACTGAGTCCATCACTCATTGGACTTAAAATTTAGTTTTCTGAATTACAATGCGTTTTACTCCATTGAGATGTGGATGACTGAGTCCATCACCGAAACTTTTATTTTCTGAAAAATAATACGATTTATTTTATTGATTCATTGACGTTTTCATCCATCTGTAAGGGTTTATTGGAATCATTCATTTTATTGGATGAAACGATAGAAAGCCTCATTTTCGATACCAGATGTAAAGACTTCCCACCCGATGTGCAGGTTTACAAAATGATGAGAACACAGATTGATTTTCTAAATATAATGAAATATATACATCTTGGATGACCAATTCTTATCAGACAAATAAACACATTGTCTATAGTCAGAGTTGGAAAAGTCAGAATTGGAATTGGACTTGGAATTGACAATATTAAAATCTACTGGAATTGGAATTGGAATTGACCTTGATAAACCTCAATTCCACTTTTTCGATAGACCTGTGATAAATCTATTTGTTCAAAAATTGAAATCACAGTACTCAGCCGTTGTGTTAACTGCACGCAGAGGTAAGAGAGAGAGAGAGAGAGAGAGAGAGAGAGAGAGAGAGAGAGAGAGAGAGAGAGAGATAAATCGACTGAGGTAGCTTTATTCTACCAATTCTAGCAGGTAGCTTTATTCTAGAGGTAGTATTGTTGAATAAAGGGTATTTTTGTGACTTCGATGGGCCTACAGCCCCGGAAAATGTTATTTCAGTGATTAAGCAGACAATGAAAATACAATCATCTTTGTTCAATCTGTTATTTAGTTATTTATCAAGTAAGACAATTCATCAGAATAAAGCAATTGTTGAATTTAGTTCTTGATAAGATAAGCACAAAAATTGGAGATCAACTTAATTGTTGTACACACGAAAAACAATTGGTTTGGAAAGAGGAAAATTAACGCTGCAGTAAAATGACCAGCCGTTAACCAGAGCAATGTTTAAGCTGATCCATGTTAAATGCAAATCTAGAGATTGTAGAAAAAGAGATCTTTGAAGTTAAATATAACGCACGTTTAGTCCGATAAACTTAAGTCATTTATCAAACGGAAAATTTTCAAACTGCTCATCGAAAGGATAACACATGATAATCTGTCTATTTCGTTACAGGGTATCCATTACCCTGTATGAAACCGTTCTACACGCAATAATCACAGTCATTTTGCCTGACTAAGACACCATTTACTCAAGGATTAGACGACCAAGCCTTAAAGTAATACTATTATGCGTCAGTCTTGAAGCGAAGAATTGCCACAACTAATAGCACCAGTCGTGCATCCCACTTGTTAATGTGACCAATGCGCTTCCCTCTGACTTTTACACAATCTCTACACATTTACCGTTGAATCGAAAGAGTGACAGCGCAAGTTCTAGACCTTCAAAACCAGGAGCAGTAATCATAACGTTGTGCAGATGCCTTGGTTTGACATAATTATGTTGAGTTGGGAGGAACCAAGTTTTGTTCGATATTCAAAATATAATCTCTTTTTTATATACTTTGCGATACTTCGATCAGCATGCTGATCATCTTCAGGCATGTGAATCTATTTTGCATAATTCAAAGTAACTCAACAATCACAAACATAGCAATGCATAAACATAGAAATGAAATGCATTGGCGACAGATAGTACTGGGTTACCTTGTACCAGTAGCTAGAGCAATTTGATATCTTTGATGTGACTGACATAGACAATTGAAACAGGTAGTACCGGGTTACAATTTACCAGTAGTAGAGTGGAATTACTCTAACTTGACTAGAAACATACACAAATGAAAGCTAAAGTCAAATGAAAAGGAAATCACGCTCAGGTTCACATCTGTTATTAATTTCAGCTTTTAATTGCTTGATGTGGTAAGCTTCACGAAGACGTAAATTTGTATTGTCATCATCATGTGCTAGTATTTCAGTTTG